>JALNIO010000405.1:39930-75571 GCA_023509875.1 Rugonectria rugulosa
TTAGACTCATACCTCGGCGTTGGACAAAGGAAATGGATATTTGGCGTTTGTTTGGTCAAAACTACGACTTCGAGACGTAGGCAACCTACGATGACTGCCATTGAGGCAACGTTGCCTTGCGGGTAGGAAAGGGGGTCGACGCACTATAATGGTTGTTCAAGTCTTTGGTCTAGTTGGGGCCTGGATAGGATATTCAATGGGAAATAAACGTGAACATGTACGATTATTCGCAAAAGTTGGTCCGCATTTGTGACGACGGGTACCTTTCTTGGCTGGGTACCTGCGTTGGTGAGAACATGACATCAGGAAGAGGATAGCTTCAATTGCACACATTGCGTCACCGCCTCAATTAATCAATGCTTATCCGTACTATTCCTGGTTATCATTGGATCCCGTCCGATCTCGAAGCCTCCTTCATCCAACTATGCCATTTTCTCCTGTCTTGCCCGAGCCTTCTCTCTTGCCACTGCCCAAACCTTCCTCCGGCGCCCAGGTCCACCAGCGGTGCCATGCTAGGCCGGCCATGTGCGCACTGGAATGGGAACGCGGATCGAGATAGCCGGGCCAGAAGCGTCGAACATTCATCGTTTGTGAGGACGTCGTTGAACATGATGGCACCTATCCGATTATCCGGGACGAGTCAGCAAATGGTTCGACGGTAGACTGATGACGAATGCACCTACTTCTACACGCTCTGGAGTGCAGCAGTTCCAGAATCCCCTGGGGGCAGCCGCGAAAGCGAGAAATCCACGGCGTCTTGGTTGGAAAATTGGTAGGCCGGGTCCGAGTGACGTTGCCATCATTCAGGTTCCAGGCCTCCTTGCGGAGGAGCTCGATGAGGAGACGAGGTTCTTGACGGCAACGCTCCAAGATACTAGGCGGGAGAGCCGTTGCAACGACCTTGCCACCAGTTGAGGACTCTTTCAGTCGAGAAACCACATTGTAAACGATGCCCCATGATGCAAAGTGATCACGATATTCCTCCAGAAGTCGATGCTCTTGCAAAGTCACTTCGAAAGTCAAGGGACGTTCCAAAGCCTCGAGATGAGGCTTGATCTCGCCGCGAGCAGAACCATGATCAAAGTACTCGGCCATTAAATCCTCCAAACGGCATCGCTCGTCCACAGCATGTTGATCGAGCATGACCAGGGCCGAATTCTGCTCCCTCATTCTGGAGTCATCGCATGTATTGCTCTCCAGCGGAAGCTTGACGAGGATGAACTTCCGATCCACCTGAGATATCACGGTGGCATGTGCCAGTGCCTCTCTTGAGACTCGTCCATTGAGGCTCATGGTAGTCGCATCAACAATTACTCCCTCTCGCCCTTTGTTGCAATGCTGAGTAGAGCCGTCAAGATCACCAATCTGGGGGATTGACGACTGCGCCGCCGCAAACACCGGGTTCTCCCACGAATCGATGGCCCTTTGGAGCCATGCACTGCGCTGGGAACTGCAATGTCCGGTTGTGGTCGAGCCAGGTTGTGTCGAGTCTTTGGGCTGTGGTGTTGGAAAAGAGATGTTACTCACGGGTATGATGAGATCAGCCGACTTGGAGGGTTGGAAGTTCTCTACAGGTTCGGGGGAAGGCTCTGTGAACGGCTTGCGTAGTAGCTTGCCGCCTTCACCAACTAGAGGAGCCAAATCCTTCTTCGCCACAGTATCGCCAGTCTTTTCACGGGACAGCGGCGTTAATCTTCCAATCTTTACGTGATTCCAACCATCAAACGGAGTGGTCGGTCTCGATTGTGACTCGGACCCAACATGTCGTGGGGAGTTGGCCCTTGAGCTTCGAGTCGACGATGCAGGGCGTTTCTTAGAGGCCATTTTTGATCGACCGGGTAATTTTGAGGTAGAGAATACAGAATCTTCGGGCGAAATTTGAACTCTCCTGGGTCGAAAATGGTTCTTCCTCAGGAAGCCATAGCAAGTGGCTTTCATAAGATCGAGGATAGCCGCCAGAACTTGGCCTTGGCTTCCCAGTCTGTGAACATCATCAAGGTCAACATCGCCGGTGACTAAAATTTTCAAGTAGAACATCGGCCACCTCTCGATCGCCTTGCGACTTCGCAGGTCTTTACTAGCGAATTCATCCACCTTGGGAGACTTCCGTCGCTCTTCATCGCCCCCATCGACAACACCGAAGCTAGAGTTCTGGAAGACTCGATTGATCTCTTCGTATATAACGTCGGTCCCATACTCATTCATCATTGGGCGGATTCCTAAACTGACGAATTGTGCCCTGCGGGTTGCCGCCGGGGTTTCGCAAATGCAGCCCTTGATGATGATGGATCCTGAGGATGCCGAAATAGGTACCCATGAGCCGACATCACCAGAATCCACCAGAGAGGCTTGTGTCAGAAGCCTGGACGCTCGAGAAACAACATCATGCTGTTCTGGGGGGCGAAAGCGAAGCTCGCGTTGTGTCGTGACATTCTTCAACGAGACAACGGCTGATGTTGGCCAAGCAAGCAGTAATGCTACCACTTCTCGGATCAGGTTGAGCCATTCCTTATCAATAGATGCTCGCTCGTCTGCCGTAGGACGTTGTTTGACTCGGACAGGCATTGTTCCAAATAAATCACGAACTGTTACTCTGGTCCCATGATCAAAGTTGACAAGCCTTTGCTCAGGAGGTGCCGGGAGATTCCTCGCTAGGACATTGGAGTTGTGGATGACGATAGAATTATGAGATAGATGGCTCTGGTGACGCGAGGAAATTGCAATGAGAGATAAATTCGCTAAGGATGCCAGGAAATCTCCATGTCTACCATGTAGACTTGCTCTGTGAGGGAACCTGGATGTGTCTATCGGGCCTACCATTAGCAATTACTAACCCAGAGTTTGAACATTTCCACATACAATGTAGCTTTCCTAGGCCACCGTCCTCTTCAAATTCTCCGCGGTGAATGCCTAAGCCATCATCTTCGACAACACAGTTTCCACGAGTGTAGTCAATAGAGATATGGACCTTGGAGGCGCCAGCGTCGAGAGCATTGGCAAGCAATCCACAAGCTACCCCGTTGAGAGAAGTGATGGTAACTGAGGACTTGAGCTTATCGATAACATGGCTTGGAAGCGGACGAATGGACATTGCCTGCGATGATGAGGTGTCATGACCGTGTTGGGGTCAGAGTTGCGTCAGGTAGCATTAAGCATTAAGAGAGAGCTTGCACGTTTGAGATGCAGAGGGACGCGGCTGTTTGGTGGAGAAGGAGAGAGACCGATTCGCTCCAGGGGACGGGCCAGTGCAAGGTCAAGGAGGTTAGCGGGGGCAAGGCAGCTACTTGCTTGCCTGCCTGGGTACTTGCCCGACTAAAGTGACGTCGCGATGGGTTCAGGGTCCACGCGCGGGAGGGACTGAGGGAGTCTTGGCAGACCTGAAGCTGCTTCCACGTTAGGCATCCCAAATAAGTCAATATTGATTGCCAGATAATATCAGGCATGTGGCGCCAACAAATACCTATACAGGTACTCAAGCGAGTCGACAAGCACGATTTAAACAATGGCTTCTTCATGACCAACTCAATCAATGACGTGCCGGTCGGGGCCCTATGCAATGCTGTACCATCTTGTGTGAAGCTGCCATTCGATGGCTGAGGTCCTCCGGCCAAGTTGCTGCGGCGATGCCTCATGCAGTCGCACCAGATGCATACTTCGTACTTCCAGTCTCAGCTGAACATGGCTTTTACTGCGCTGTGTGCTACGTGGTGTGCTCTATCGTCATTGTTAGGCACAGTCACCGCAAACTAAAGATGCTCCGCCTCAAAGCTCGGGCGTTATTGATGCCCATCTCCCTCGCTTTCATTTATTTTCTCCTCCAACCCCGGATCCTCCACGTGATCCCATCCCGCCCTCACGCATCCTCCATCCGCTTTCAGCCGCCAACATTCTACACACTGTCACTGCACCGCACAACTTGCGACGCCGCCTTCTCTGTCCTTCTCTTGTTGGCTCGTGCCCCTCATTCACTACGCCTATATACCGATCAATCTCGTCGCCTTGCCTTGCTTGCCGATTCCCCTCCAGTATATCTGTCCATTGACCGCCGTCTCAGCCACCAACCCGCCCGACGGTATCCAGCATCTCGAACCACCCATCAAGCCCGAAACAAGCCACTTAATCATCCTGTTGTTTATCCCCCATCTCCTTTCATCTGAGCTTCACCCCCATGGCTACGACCGATACGCTCCCTCCGACGCATGGTATTACTTTTCCTCTTCTCCTTAGCCATCTCTCGTCCACCTTAAACCATCAAGAAGAGCGCAGCGCCAACTCCGCCAGCAAGACAATGCCGCATCGCATCAAGGCTAACATCTCCTCCTCAGATCGACAAGGCCGCCGGCGGCCATTTTCAACATGGGTCAAGAAGTTGACCAACTTCAAAAACTCAGTCGAAGGCGACCGCCCGAAGCGACACAAGATCAAACGAGGTCCCAAAAAGAACAATCCATATCCCGAATCCGGAAGCGTTGGCGGAACTGTTCCGATTCGCGCCAGTGCCTGCACCTTCTCTACAGCGCAGTCTGACAGCAATACGAGCGTAGCTCAAACATCTGGCACTTCTAGAGAGGACCAGGGTCCTCCTACTGTGGGAAGGAGAAGTTTGGTGGGCACCGTTTCGACGGATCATGAAGGCTCTCGGTCGCTCGCCCCCAGCCACGGCGCAAGTTCCTTGGCAGGGACGAGTCGAACTGTTGGCGGTGGTGTTGAGTCAAGAAGAGGAGGAGACAGTACTTTCTCCAGCCCGGCGCCGTCTGTACGATCACTTACGACAACTTTGACCACCATCCAATCTATGGCACCAAACGGGCCCGGACAGGGACAACCCAATACTTCCAACCCCCATCACAGCAACACTCAGTCTATTCAATTCAGCCAACCTTTCCCAACAGCGTCGCCAGCCTCGGCGATCCCCGCTCATCTGGCTCCGAGCGGCAACCCAACCACTTATACCTCTGCAACGGCCAATAACCTCCTTACTGACAACGCATCAATTCTCACGCTCGCATCCTCCAGCAAGCGCCGACGTCGCCGATCTCTTGACACAGATGCGTCCGTCAGAGCCTTGGCTCCATCATCCCTCTGGGGCGGCAGTCGCGAAAGCTTGCCCCTCAGCGTTCTCAGCGCCAATATAGATCCGTCGGGCATGCCCCCAACTCCAGGTCTTCACGGCAGTAGCTCTCGGATGAATGCTGAGCGAACCAGCATCTACTCGGCTACTGGTATTATGCCAGCAATCCCGGGCGACCGCAGCAGCTTCTACGCCAAGCAGGGCGATGGCGCTAGTGTCAGGAGCGGTCTGCTGGGACACACCCGAGCGGACAGCGTGAGCGGAAGCATTGGCGGCTTGAGCAGCCCACTCGTCAGCCCACGAGAAGTGCTAAACGAGAAGTTGGAAAAGGACAAGGACAAGGATAAGGAAAAGGAAAAGGACGAGCCCTTGACACCAAATACCAAGGAAGAGATGTTGAAGGAGGATGTCCTCACGGAAGACGCCGCTGCAGAGGAAACAGCAAAGGACAAGTAATGTGTTCTTAAACATAATGAATGATGGACGGATTTATTTGATTGGGATCAGCTTACGGTATAGGGCAGGTTTGGAAGTACCGATTATTTGGTGATAGAATTTGGTTTACACTGCTGGTTAACGGATGGACATTGGTGTCCTATAATAGGAATATATGATACCCTGATGTTAGTGTGTCTCTGCGTCGTGTATGGGCTAAAATATCTGCTTGATGAATCAAAGTCTACGTCAAGTTGTACTTGAATTGCTCCGAGTTACTTGTATTCAGTATATAGGTAGGTACACGCAGAATCTTCAACCCCTGCCCAAAATCAAAAGTGGCGAACAGCCCCTCTACACGGATTAGCCACTGTGGCGCTAGGCAGCTGAAGCTCCATCCGCAGAGCTCCCCAAGCTCGCGCTGCCGTCCCACTATCGTCATCG
Source organism: Rugonectria rugulosa (assembly GCA_023509875.1). NCBI lineage: Eukaryota > Fungi > Ascomycota > Sordariomycetes > Hypocreales > Nectriaceae > Rugonectria > Rugonectria rugulosa. The sequence goes on from JALNIO010000405.1 coordinate 45,881, forward strand.
CGCCGTTCAGCGTCTCCCCCAACCTCCGACTTGCAACCGACCGCTCTCCAATGCATCAAGATGGCCATCTCAGTATGTTTGCTCTCTCTGTGACTTCAACCCCGTTCAGAAGTAGACATGCTTGCATCGTAGACGATTAGCTAACCTGTTGCATTAGTGGAAGTCGTTTGACTTCTTCGACGTCACCCAAATCAACCTCCCAGCCGACGAAACCCAACAGCTCTTCGAGGGCAACGAAATCTCCTGCGTCACGACAGGCTCCGATAGCCTCTTTGTCGGATCTCACGATGGATATGTCTATATTGTCGGCAAGACCTGGAACGTTGTCCGGCGTTTCCTGGCGCATGAGACGGGGTCCATCACCCATTTGCGACAGGTCGAGGGAACCAGTGTGCTGGTTACAGTTGCAGTAAGTGTTACACCTGCTTACTGTGGCCTATTGGCTTCGGTCTATGGATATCGCTTGGCACATTCTGACTTGATCGTAGGAGGATATGAGCAGTGAACCGGTGCTTAAGGTTTGGGCATTGGACAAATTGGTCAAGAAGACGAACCAGCCGACGTGTCTGAGTACGCTCACTATCAACAACGGGAGGAGACAGTTCCCTGTGAGTGATAGAATCGCTTTAATAGTCGATTGTATACTAACGGGAACAGATTTCCGCTTTCACCGCTGTCGAAGACCTCACCCAAATCGCCGTCGGATTCGCAAATGGCGCCGTCACAGTGATCCGAGGCGACCTGATCCACGACCTAGGAACCAAACAACGAATCGTGTTCGAATCCGAAGAGCCCGTTACCGGTGTTCAGCTCATGACGGATCCTCAATTGACGACTCTCTTTGTTTCGACCACTTCGAGAATATTGAAACTTGGTTTATCGAAGAAAGGGCATGGTCTCCCGCCAAAGACCGTCGAAGATGTCGGATGCGGACTGGGTTGCATGACTCTTGATCCCAGGACAGGCGACGTAGTTGTTGCTCGAGACGATGCCATATACACGTATACTTTGGAAGGGCGTGGTCCTCCTAGAGCATACGAGTCTCCGAAAAACTTGATTGCCATATACCAGGACTATATAGCCCTATCCTGTCCCCCATCAACATCGAACAGTGCTCCCAGTGGCCTTCGACGGCGTTTTGGCGGCAGCACCACTAATCCGATATTCAATGCGTCCACATTCGTCCTCATAGACCCAGATCTTCGAGTCATCGGTCACACAGAAACGTTGATGTCTCCCGTCAGGTTCTTTGCCGAGATTTGGGAGGATTTCTTTACCATCACTCAAGATGGAAAGGTATGCGGTGCTTTTACTCTGGAAACCATCTTCTGACCTTGTTAGGTGTATCGATACCATGAGAAAACTCTCCAGCAACGGCTCGAAATGATGTATCAGCGGAACATGTTTCCTTTGGCCATTGAGCTCGCTCAAAAGTCGGGGCTGGATGCAGAGCAACAGAGCCTGATCTATCGTCGCTTTGGCGATCACCTCTACCAAAAGGCAGACTACGATGGCGCCATGGTACAATACATCAGGGCGATCGATACCACTGAGCCATCACAAGTCATCCGAAAGGTGAGCGAAATTGCTCTTTGGAAAAGAAACATCTAACATTAGCAGTTTCTCGATACTCAACGCATACACAACCTAATTCAATACCTGGAACAACTCCACGAACACCGAAAGGCCACTGCTGATCACACCACCCTTCTTCTCAACTGCTATGCGAAACTAAAGGATATCAACAAGCTGGAAAAGTTCATCAAATCGCCAGGCGATCTCAAATTCGATCTGGACACAGCAATTGCAATGTGTCGTCAGGGTGGATACTACGAGCAGGCAGCATATCTAGCCAAAAAGCACGGCGAAACAGACCTTGTTGTGGACATCTTGATTGAGGACTCCAAGAACTATGAGGAAGCTCTCGATTTCATATGGCGACAGGATCCACAGACTGTATGTCATATCCTCACACCTCACAGAGGCAAGCTAACCTTTCCAGACGTACCGGTGTATGCAAAAGTACGCCAGGGTCCTCATCGAAAATTGTCCCAACGATGCGACACGGCTCTTTGTAGATTACTATACCGGCAACTACAAGCCTCGTCGATCAGCGCCGGTAGTGGATGAGGTTGAGACGCCGTCTGCAGGATTTGCCGCGAGTGCAGTGCAAAATCTTTCCAACCTACTTCCCTTGCCTTATATGAATGCTGCCTCCGTAGCGAGTCCCGGTACGCCAGGCAATGGGAAAGCAACAGTGAGCGAACAGGCTCTCGTTGTTGAGGCAGATGATCCTCCAGCACCAAAATATTCTGCACCGCCACCTCGAACCGCATTCTCATCATTCATCGATTACCCCGACGAGTTTATTGTGTTTCTTGAGGCATGTCTGCAGGAGGAGGATGTCAAGTCAAGCGACCGAACAGATCTGTACACGACACTTTTCGAAATGTACCTTTATAAAGCTGGCGAAAAGAAAGCGCAGCATCACAGGGAGGAGTGGGAAGCCAGGGCGAAGAAGCTCATTGAGGGAGAGCATATCCCTATGGAGAGCTCCAATGTCTTGCTACTATCTCATCTATCCAACTTTCAAGACGGAACGGTGCTTGTTAAGGAACAGGCAGGTCTATTGTCTGACATTTTCAGGTCATACACGTCAGCCAAGGACACGAGAGCTGCCATGAAGGCGTTGAGAAAGTACGGCCCTGAGGAGCCGCAACTCTACCCAGCAGCGTTGGCCTATCTCACCTCGGATCCCAAAGTACTTGAAGAAGCAGGACCCGACGAGTTGGCCAACGTCCTCTCCAAGATTGACAGGGACGGGTTGATGGCGCCCTTGCAAGTGATACAGACGCTGGTGGGACAGTCATCTGGCGGAGGTGTGGCGACCATGGGCATGATCAAGCCGTACCTCCATGACACAATTACACGCGAGCGCAAAGAAATTGCTCAGAATCGCCACAAGATTAACACACTTCGAGCCGATACGGAGAAGCGACGAGAGGAACTGGCGGATCTCGGGACCAAGCCCGTGGTATTCCAAGCGACGTGGTGTTCTGATTGTAGCCAGAGACTGGATCTGCCGGCCGTGCACTTCCTCTGCAAGCACAGCTTCCATCAGCGATGTGTACGGAACGCTGACAGGGAGGGTGAAGCCAAATGCCCCAAATGCGCGGGGGAGAATGATGTGATTCGCAAGATGAGGGACAGTCAACGAGAAAGCGCAGTCAAACACGAGCTGTTCAAGGCAAATGTAGAGAATAGCGAGGATCGACTGGGAACAATTGCAGACTGGTTCTCGAGAGGCGTAATGGATGTCGGACACAGTACGGAGTAGCCTTTGGCTGCTACATGAATTGTCGGGATGAAGGAGTTTGGGAAAGCATGAAGGACTTTTTTATTTTTTAACATTTTCTATCTGCCATCTTTAGAGCCTACAAGATATAGTAGTGTTGGGATATTGTCAATCGCAAGAAGGGCAAAATCACCTTTATTGAGAACCTCAATGCAGTGTGGGCGGTTTGACCAGCCCCACGTCTTCAGGACTCTCACAAAAACCTCACTTGTTCAACTCACCACCATCGTCATGAGCACAGCACCAATGCCTCGTCCAGATCCAAAGCCTCTCCTCGCCCTGCTCTCCCGCTCTCTCACCTCCTTTCAATCCGCCAGCGATGTCTTCCGCGTGCTACACACCCTCCCTCCCTCGGCCCAAACCACTGACCCCGCGCCGCGTCGTCCCACACGGCCCGTGAGGGACCTCATTGTGCTGGACTCGAGCTTCAACCCGCCCACCAGAGCGCACACAGCCATGGCACGCGACGCACTTGATGCTGCAGGGAGCCAAGGGGGCAAGCGGCTGCTGCTGCTGTTGAGCGTGAACAATGCGGACAAGGCGCCCAAGCCGGCGAGTTTTCCCGTGCGGCTGGGCATGATGGATGCCATGGGGCGAGCGCTTTTGGAGGAGCTGCGGGACGGCGACGTGGAAATCGACGTGGCCGTCACGACGATGCCGTTCTTCCACGACAAGGCGCGGGCCATTGCGCAGTCGGGGTTCTACGACGGCTCGACGACGCAGGTGTTTCTGGCCGGGTTCGACACGCTGGTGCGCATCGTGAACCCCAAGTACTACCCGTCGGGCATGCGGGCGGCGCTGGATCCGTTCTTCGAGGGGGCGCGGCTCCGGGTGACGACGAGGCCGGACGGGCAGTGGGGCGGGACGGAGGCGCAGCGGAGGGAGGTGGAGAGGTTGGCGGGCGGAGGAGGGTTGGAGGCGGTCGGTGGGAGAGGGGAGTGGATGGGGAGGGTTGATGTCGTGGAGGAGGGGGAGGAGGGCGAGGGGGTGAGTAGTTCGCGGGTGAGGGAGGTTGTGAAGAGGGGGGAGGGGGTTGATGGGTTGGTGTGTGAAGAGGTTGGGACGTGGATTGAGAGTTTGGGTTTGTATCGTGATTGAGTATTGCGAGGGCGGATGGTCGTTTATGGGAGTGATGCTCAACGGAGAAGCTTGGTGAGGCTTGAGAGATGATGATTATGTTGGAATCGGTGAATATATTCACCACGGCTCATGGCGTAATGTTGTAGCATAGCGTCATAAAACTGTAGCCTCTGCACAATGAGATAAGATCGAGACCTTACTCTCCAGCTTTGTCGACTTGACATTATCATGTGCCTACATCGTCAGTCCGTTCTGAGTCGATGGTATCGCATAATATTAGGCAGAGTTGCTATAAATTATGGAAAGAATTTTATAATTCCTGTCTACAAAAGGCCGGTCCGAGTCCTACGCCAGTATGAGGCATACCGTTGGAAAGCGCGATCCTCTGAGGATAATGAGCCCAACAAGGTGATGTTTTGTTAAAATGACCGCACGTGTAGGGTAGGATACCTACATTGATTAGAAGAGTTGACCATGACTCGATATGTTGAACTCATGACAAAGTATGGAGCACCTTACAGAATGCCTTATTCATTTTTTTTATGACTATATATCAAGTTTAGCTGTGATGGTCAGATTGATCGTGCGTGTTTGTTCTTTCATGGCCGCCTTCTCGCATAAATCCTCGGATACAAATCCTTCGACACAAGGTACGGGGCTTTGGCGACGTCCTAATACCGGGACATGTGTACCAACCGCGGCGGATTCATAAAGCTACGTCGACTCATGACATGTACAGGAAGTTATGATGCTCCCTGCTGCATGGAGCGTGCATCATCATCATCCCAGTGAATCCTAAAACATCCTCTGCACATCCATAGCTTGCACATTTTGCATGACCCAAGTTATCCAGGGCCTTGCTTCACAACCATTCACTCCCCGAGATCCGTTCCGTTCAGTATTCACCACTACGGATTCACGGCAGGCAGCAACGCTCAAACCCCGTCGAGGCTGAAAGTCCAGCGCCGAAATCTCCACGCCAAGAGCCATGTTACGCATCAGAAATGCTTCCCTCTACCGGTGATTCGTCCAGCCTCTTGCCACATGGATCCTTTTCCGTGGTCACCGCCGGCTTAATCTCAATTCTTCGAAATTGAGGCGTACAAAAGAAAACTCTGCAAAAACATCCACAGTTTGGCCTCACGGACGAGGCATCCCGTAGCAAATTCTCCCTTCCCGTAGCAACGCCAAGGCCGCGAGTGGTTGACTGCACGGCAGGAGGTTGGCGCACCCACAGAAGGTGCAACAGAGTGGAACCGCCGACCCAATTAGCGTTGGCGGTGAGAGGACTAGGCATCTTTTCACGGTGGATGCAGGTGGATTTCAGGGCCCCCAGCTGCGAAGAAGCAAAGTGATTCTGCCGGGCAGAAAAACTTTTAGGCGGTGAGGATACTGATCCGGGCCCCACTCTGGTCTCTATAAAATGCCACAGAATCTTCCTCGTTTTGGACTTTTTTTCCTTTCTTCTTCACGTCGACAATACTTCAGTATGTGCACCCCTACTAGCAGCACTCTCCAGAGCACTGGGTGACATCTCTCGCAGCGCATTCTTTGCAACACTTGATCTTTGTGTTTGCTTGAATGACTGCGATGATTTCGTTCTGCGCTTTGGCGATTGCTTGCTACACGTTCCACCCTCTGCCACAGTCTGCTAACCCACCCTCCAGGAGAATCATTTCTATAGTATTCGACCTTCTCTTGGTTCCCTAAAGGAGCCACAGATCCCACCCTGGTTGATGAGTGCATATCCTCGACACCCTAGAGTGAATACCTTGGTCCTCTCGAACTATCCGCAAGGATGGCGGCGTTGCTCTTGGGCGACTGCTGTATAGAGAGTAGTTTTTCTCTTGATGATCTCGACCCTGCTGGCGGTCTGCCCTCGGGCGCGCTTTCGGGGTGGGTGTCGGTGGACGTCTGACAGGCGTGCTTTTTTTCTTTTTCATTGCTGCCCGAGGCCTGCCTTGGTTGCGAAGAAGAAGTTGATGTTTGTAGACACGAGCGCGTTTCGATGCAGTCCTCTGCATGCTGGTAGATCCTGACCGCGAGCCCACAAGTACTGGAAGATGCGGATTTGGCGCTTACTGACTGCCCTACTAGTCTGTTGAACAACGATAGTTGTATTCACAGCATCTGCAATGTTTTCCCAAGACTGGTCGTGCTCCCGCCGCAACTTCTTGTTTCCGCTTCGATACAAACAAAACATCCTATCCTTAATCAAGCAACCATCCACCCAGTCGTCATCAATGAATCGTCACTTCGTCCCTCCATAAAAACTTTTACACATCGTGCCAGAACAACTACGACAAGAAATAATCGCCCATCATCCTGCCCATCGTTGCTCGTCCTTACGCCACCGATCTACGCTGTCAAGCTGTCTCGGGCTTGCGACCGTAGACGTACCGAACCTTCATGTACGAATGCAGTTTCCTGTTCCGCAGCGCCTTGCGCATGCTCATGAGGAAGATGTAGTAGTCTTCCTTGGGCCAGCCAAGGATGTTGTGCCACAGAAATTGCGTGTATCCCTCAATGTCGTTCTCCAGCGTCATGTTTACGAACCTGCCCACCTCGGCGAGGTTGGGATCTTTGGGCCAGCCACCAACTGGGAGCTGCATTGTTTTAAATTTTGTCCCTTATTAGCCCTCTGCTATGATCCTTTCCTTCTGTGGAGAGTTTGGCTTACCTTGTAGTTGACTACCTGGACGTCGGTGAACCCAGCTTCCTCAAACGCCTTCTCCTGCAGCTGCTCCGCCTGGACAAAGAACGGCCGCTCCGTCAGCTTGGCGCTCTCCTCGTACAACTTCGCCCAGGTGGCCAGCACGGGCTCCAGGTCGTCGGACCCGTCGTCGGCGTAGCAGTGCACGTCGGCCTCGCACGACTGCACCCAGCCGCCGGGGCTGCAGCAGCGGTAGGCCTCGCGGAACAGGGCGGGCCAGTCCTTGATGGCGCCGAAGAGGTAGCGGACGTGGATGAAGTCGAAGTAGTCGTCGCGCCAGGTCCAGCGCAGGGTGGCATCGTCGACTTCGAACTTGACGTTGGGGGGAACCCATTGGGGCTGGCAGGGGGAGAGGTCGGAGCCGATGACTTGGGCGTTGGGGTATTGGTCGGCGAAGTCGCTGGAGGGATGGTCAGCGAGGGGAGAGGAAGAAGAGAGTGTGGAAGGGAGTGTCGTACATTGCCCAGATGCCTGATCCGGTGCCGACGTCAAGGACGTTCTGGTGCACGAGCAGGTTAGCTGCGAGAAGAAGAGATGTGTTTGTCATGGGCAACGTACTTGAACATTGTCCTTGATGGGGGCGAGGAAGAGCTTGTTGTCAAGCAGCAGACTAAGATAGTGGTGGCTTGGATATGGTCAGCCATCGCATTCACCCCTCAAGAAGGTGCTCGGGGTATTCAGCAACGTACGTGATGTCAATGGAGGCGAGTTGCTGTTCATCGTTGGGGGTAAAGTACTCGGTCGGGTAACGGTCGCTGTGGTAGGTCCGGCCCTGGATTGTGCGGTACTCGAGGATGCTGACCGTCATGGAGGCGGTTGAACTGGCACTGCGACGTGTGACGGTGGTGTTAGTCCGGTGTTCTTGGTTGTGTCTTGTTGGGAGCTGGATGAGGGCACTTACGCATCGTCTCCCAGGGAAGAGTCGGTATCGTCATGGTCGTCCTGTGAAGGAACAAGGGTCAGACTCGTCAACTTAACGTGTCAATCAACGAGACTGCCTCACCTCAAAGTCATCTTGGGGTAGAAGCTCAGGCTGGGGTTGATGAGTGGTCGGAGACGATGAGGCTGTAATCCTCGTTGTGTGTCCAGGCTCTGTGGGAGACGTGCTCTCTTGTCGGTGGGCCATGTTGAGATGTATGCCCGTCTGCACAGCCTCGTTTCTCAAACTAGATATCGAGATCTGCCTTCGCGATTGCTTGCTCTGTCGTAGGCAAAGTTAAGTTTGAAGCAAAAATGGGTAAACCTGACAACGGACGAGAAGGGTGCTGCGGGTAGAAGGTGTCAGAACGGGAGGGGAAGGGAACAAAGGATCTTGGCGTGCGGGCCACGGGCATGGACGATACGACATTTCGTGCATTGGAGCTGCAGGGCTGATCATCTCATCCCAGTTCTCTTATTTGTCTCCTTGTTGTCTCTTTTCTCGTTCTCATCGTGCAAGCTGCAGTCTGTCGTGTATGCATGAGCACCTTGGCTTTAGTTAGGTACAAAGTTCTCCGACGCACTGCACCAAGGAATAACCTTGAAGCGTGTAAAGCTGGCGGTTACAGCGGGAATATTCACGGCCACTATTCATTACCCCAGCTAATGAGAATCCTCCATCGAGTGATGTCCTTCTCAAGGTGGCCAACCTGGTGTCTAGTGCAGGATTAAGGCACGCGGGACGGGACGGGGGAGCATCGTAGGGCTGGGGTATGGGCGGGATGGATGAAAAACAGCGCAGACTATGTCGTAAGAGGAGGCATCATGCATGGAGGGACACGGGACGTCGGGGAGGATATGCACTGCAACTGGAGAGTTGTATAGATGGCAGTGGCCGGATCATGCATGATTGTCTATGAGAGGACAGGGCTGGTTCATCCATATTTTCGTCCTTTCTATTTGTCTACTTGCCTATCAGCTTGCAACGACGCAGGATCAGTTGCCTGTTTGTCTGTCGAGTCAAGAGCACGCATAGGTACAGTGCTATAAGGAGTATATCCGTACCTATCCCTGCCTCGACCCGCTCTTGAATCTGTGTACCGCAACCAACCTGCATTGCACTGCAATTTTAGTGCGAAGCGAGCAGCATATCACAGAAAGGGACTCGCTACTTGTGCGCTTTGTCAAACAGTTTGATTCGATTTCCTGATGCACAACAACTAACTAACTGGAATAGCGTTATTCCTACAAAGCCAACATCGCATACACATGTTTACGAAAGCAGAGAAACAAATGTTTCCTCCAAATTCAAGTCTAATCATATTCCATCTTGCCCCAAATCACCCAAACTATTAGAGTCAAGTTCCTGGAGCCACAAGTGTCTTCTTCGACGATGAGATGACGCCTCGGCTTGTATGTGGACATTATTTCGCGGCGCCATTGCTCATAATCGGCCGGCAAACACAACCTCATCATCCGCCGTGGGATTCTCCAGGTCATGAGCCGAATCGTCGCTTCGTTTTGTCATATTCGACGCATTGAAAATGCAATGCGCGGATTCCAGCTTTCTTCAAAGTATAGCACATGCAGTCGTTCGCCATCGGCGAGAGCTCGTTGCTCCTCATCCTTTCGGTAGCGTGGAAACGCGATCTGCTGAGTCGGCCTACATAATCGGTACCAAGCTTGAAGCGCGGTGTCATAGTCGGTGTAATCAACATATAATCTCGACTTGTAGATTTTTCTAGAAGCGGCCAAGACGCCTCGGAGGCTCGATTCCTCGACTTCATTGATAGCACGGTATTCGCTGAGCAGGTCGAGCTTTGTCGAGAACATGTCGAGTGCCTCGCCTGGGTATTTCTCCTTCCAAGTGTTTCTCTTGCTAACGAGGAACGGAAACATTTGCCCCAGAATGACGGAAAGCCGCCCTCTTTTAGGTATACTGCAACCCGAAAGCATCTCTGGACGGTCTATAAGCTCAAGACCGTCGCTGGCGGCAAAACGGTCTGTAAGTGCAATGCCGCATTCTTGTAAATTCTTGAGCCATGCTTGCAAAAGAGTCGGGTACACTTCCATCTGCAGCAAGTACTCAACAATACTCAACCACCTAACTTTTCCACGGACTCTGACGCCGTGGTTAAGTAGGAGATGGGCCATTTGGTGCATGGTGTCTGACTGTTCCCTGGAAGGAGTAGGGTCGATCATATATCTCATAATGTCCTCAAGCATGCCAGGGTTTGCGTCGGCGCCATGCTCCAAAAGCCACTGCATAACGTCGTAGTAGTTTTGGATTGAAATGCTCTTCTCCGGGTGAGCTGTTCTTTTATGCTGGAAGGAGTCTCTTGCCAGCATCATGGGTGTTTGGCCTATCCCTCTGCAAAACTTCGATAAATGAACTTTGTATTCGAAATCGAGCATTTCAGTGAAGACATGATTCACGGGTGCCGCATTATACTCGGCACATCGCTTCATGGTTTCCAAGTCGCCATGAAGGACAGCTCTTCCGAATGCCGTGTAGTCGAAGTCCTGATAGAATCGAGGTGAGGCCACGCGACGCATCCTACTTGACGTGAGTGTCAAGTGTCTCACCGAGTCTACGTCAAGGCACTCGTCATCGAATATGGCGAGCAGAATCTCTTCTGGCATGCATTCCAAGGATGCCAACGGGTTACGAATGCTCGGGTCTTGGGTGAGACCAGTGTCATGGTTGGGTTTGGGACTTGTAGCCAACGAGATTGGGTTGTGATCAGTCATGTCGAGAAGTTTGTGGTGATGATGCAAAGGGAAGAGAATCCATCACGCCGACGTTTACTTCGTATATAGACGTCGATTAGTTGTGTTCATCCAATGTCGGAAACAACAAAGAGACTGTCGAAACATTGACACACAAAGTCCGAGATGTTGATGAATGAATATTCTTTGTGTGCAAAAATAGGCAAATCCTGTGAGAAAACGGGCATTTCAAAGGATACAGAGAACAGTAGAACCTATGTTACGGTTCGAAAGCAGTCTTTGGCAGGAACAGAGGACATACCCCTTACAGCAAGAACAACCATCGATGAACACAATGAATACCTACACAAAGAAGCCACTTGGTATGTTCTCTTGTTCCATCATCTCAAGAAATTACGACTGAGCGAACACCTATGAGTATACTGGCTTGAAAGGGCCACGCAAGGAACATGCCCCGAGAACGGCCTTGAGCGGTGTATTTGCATATATCCCGAATCGTCAGTACGAAGAGGCGGACATCGCACACCATGTCACTTCCACAGATAGGAAACAGTAGTGCAGAGTCAAAAGTCCTTGAGATAATGCATCGGGCCTTTTGCTCTTCCCTATCGTCCGGAAGAATACTCCTTCACATCGTCCGACTCCTCATCAACTATCGAACCTAACCCCGAAATTACATGATCCGCTCAAAGGTCTCGACACGTCCATGCTTTACTCGATAGACCACTACGCCTCGTATCTTACAATGCTTACTCTCTTCACCCGCGCCACCGACACCGACATCTCACTGAGCAAACCTATAAAAGAAAATATACGGGATGAGCCGATAGGTGGATAATGGGAGTTGCGCGTAAAGTGGATGGGGAGCAATAGAGTTGCTGGAGCCATCCGGCAAAGGGGCCCTTCGGAACAGCACATGCTGAGTTTATCTCATGTTTTTGGCGCTCCGTCCGGCTTAAACCGAATACTACGGTTACATGATCGGTCCCCTATTCCTAGTTGAAGAATCGAGACCCAGCGCGGAGTTGTCCTGATAGGGCTCGAGGACGCTCCAGAGTAGGCCTTCATTAGCCCTTCATCTGCCTTCTTCCTCACTCATCCCCCCCCCTGAAACACCTCTTCACCACTGTTCCAGAACCAACTCGCATGCAGAGAAAACTCCGTAGAAACTAGCTGCAAAAGCTCAGCTCCCAAATTCCAGGGCCAAGGCTAAGCTACTATCCTCAACGTGAAACATGAAAGCCTCACCCCAGGGAACTGGCACATCCCCCCCCCTTTGATCCACCCGGCCCTGTTCTTCCACGAATCGCATCTCCCCTCCGCGACGAAATAGGCAACATGGTCCGTTTTCTCGCACCGGCTGGCGGGTTTGTCGAACATCTGAACTAATGGTTTCTCATCCCATCTTCTCCTTCTATTTTCCTTCCGGGGTGCAGAGACCGACGGGCTGGGGGTCGCGATGCCGTCGGTGCCGCGCCAAGTAAGTCCATACCGAGATGAATTCAGGGCTGATGGGGACTTTCCGGTGCCATCGTGTGTGATGAGAGGGTCGAGACTGGCTTGTCACGTTGTTTGACGAGGAGGTATATAGATGGCAGCTTGGGACGTCGTTGAAGGAGAGGAGAGAAGGGAAGAAGCATAGCTTTCATCTGAAGCATCGTCCTCTCTGTTTGTTCTGTTTCTAGTTGTGTGTTCTTATTCTTTGGCAACTGTGACAGCTGGAGTTTCTGTCCATACTTCTCATATTCTCGTTGTATATACAGACACTCTCAAAGGCCTTCCTCCAAACATGAAGGGCCTCCTCCTCTTCACGGCCCTCCTCCGCTCCGCCCTGGCCGTGGGCGTCACCGGGTCCGCCGAGGGCTTCGCCAAGGGCGTGACCGGCGGCGGCACCGCGACCCCCGTCTACCCCTCCACCACGGCCGAGCTCGAGTCGTACCTGACCGACGACGAGGCCCGCGTCATCATCCTCCAGCAGACGTTCGACTTCACCGGCACCGAGGGCACCACCACGGCCACGGGTTGCGCCCCCTGGGGCACCGCGTCCGCCTGCCAGCTCGCCATCAACCAGGACTCGTGGTGCGACAACTACCAGTCGTCGGCCGCCAAGGTCAGCGTCACCTACGACAACGCCGCCATCCTGGGCATCCAGGTCAAGAGCAACAAGTCCATCGTCGGGTCCGGCTCCAAGGGCATCATCAAGGGCAAAGGCCTGCGCATCGTCAGCGGCGCAAAGAACGTCATCATCCAGAACATCAAGATCACCGAGCTGAACCCCAAGTACGTCTGGGGCGGCGACGCCATCACCATCAACAACGCCGACCTCGTCTGGATCGACCACGTCACCACGTCGCTCATCGGCCGCCAGCACATTGTCCTGGGCACCAGCGCCGACAACCGCGTCACAATCTCCAACTCCAAGATTGACGGCACCACGTCGTGGTCCGCCAACTGCAACACCTACCACTACTGGGGCGTCTACTTTGCCGGATCCTCCGATGTAAGTCATAAAACCCCTCCTTGTCCCCCTGAAAGAGTGAAGCAGCAAAACTAACAGCAATCACAGCTCGTCACCTTCAAGAACAACTACATCTACCACACCTCGGGCCGCAGCCCCAAGATTGCCGGCAACACCCTCCTCCACGCCGTCAACAACTACTGGTACGACATTGACGGCCACGCCTTCGAGATCGACTCGGGCGCCATGGTCCTCGTCGAGGGCAGCATCTTCCAAAACGTCGACACCGTCGTCGAGGACGGCCGCGCCGGCTCCCTCTTCAGCAGCCCCTCCACCTCCGCCAACGCCGTCTGCTCCACCTATCTCGGCCGCGTCTGCCAGGTCAACGGCTTCGGCAGCTCCGGCACCTTGAGCGGCACCGACACCGGTTTCCTGTCCAACTTCTCCGGCAAGAACATTGCCTCGGCCTCGGCCTACACTGCCATCACCTCCATCCCTACCAGCGCTGGTTTCGGCACCATCTAGGGGATTGTAGGGTACATGCCTTGGGGGTTTCGCCAAGAGGAGGACATCTTTTACTCTGGTCCGGACCAGTCTTCTTTCAATGTATATATCTTTTCGCCTATACGGCCCGTATACGAGCTGGGCCTATGTCAATAGAAACAAGTCACACAACACGATTAACCACTCATATCATTTCCCACAGTAATATCAGATTTGTGTTTGCCCAAATACTAACCCATCTAATCAGGATAAGATTATGATTCTAAAAACAACCATTAACGACCGTGATCCATGCTATAAAGCCAATGATATCGGCTCGGTTGAAAGCAGCCATACCGCCGTGTAAGCAATGCTCCTTCTAGAGCCGATAATCTAAGATATAGACAGTGAAGCAGATGTAACCTTCCCCCAAAAAAGCAGTACCGGACTATCTACAGTATATGTAGGTTAAGAGAGTACCAATATAGCACTCCTGGATTGTCAATCTCACCCTCCAATTCCCGCTGCTCCCCAACTAGAAACATCACTCATACCGCAAAAGCCCTCCCGCTCGTAGACCTACCAATCGTTCTGAAACTATGGTACTGACCGTCCTCCCCCATTGTGTCGAATCGCGAGATTCCCATCGAATCCGAAGTGAACCCGCTGAAATAGTATCCAGTCACGACCACCAGATATGTCAGCATCAGGATGCTGCCCTTGAAGTAGTTACTCTTTCCTTCGCCATACATGTAGCTGAGCAGGAAAACACACAAGATGACGGTAACCATGTCCCATTGAGGGAAGAGCAAAGAAAAGGTATACATGGTCGGGTCGCCGCCTGGAGGTGTGCCAGGCCAGAATGCCGAGTAGAATACGAGTGCAGGGATCTGAAGGAGACAGACTTGCAGGGCATAGGCGGAACCGATTTCCATGGACAGCGCAATGTTTCCGTTCATGGCGAAAGAAATGGCGTTCTGCAATTTGGTTAGCTACAGTCACTCCAGCATACAACGGGATAGCTTACCAAAAATTCGGTGGTGTTGGGAACCAGGGCAAATAGCGTGATACCAAGGAATTTCTGGTCAATAGAGAAGCTGTTCAGGACAACATCTACAGTATCAACCAAAATCTCGGCAATGATGGCATAGAGTACGGTAGCTCCAAGAAGAATGACAGCACTCTTGGTTCGACTCCAATTGGGCGCATCATGTCCACCATGTGCGTGAGCCTCGGTGGCCGGGGCATCGGTATGCTCACCCTCGTGATAATGACCCTGACGGCTGGGGGCCTGACCTCTGGGGGTAGTCGGGACTGCGGTTGGCCTTCGAGAGTGGCGGTCACGCGAGGCAATAGCAGCAGCAGTTGCGGCAATCTCAGCTACCTCGCGAGCCAAGCGTTTGTTGTCCGCATCACTCAGACCAGAGAGAAGCAAGGGCTGGCGAGAAGACTCACCACCGCTGGACTTGGGAGGGACCACATGAGGAGTGGCTGGGACACCATTAGGAGGCGCTGCGGGTTGGCCAACGAGGGAACTCTGGCGGGAAAACTCCTCGTTCAACCCTACCTGCTTGAGAGATTGGCCAAGAATGCGTTTGTAGACGTGGGTATCGCGGACATCAGCCCCAGTAGAGTCCGCCATGGCGGTCGTGCCAGAATGAGCCTGAGATGGCCGAGTGCTGGACGCTTGCATGGAAGCATGCAGGTGCTCCTCGTGTCGCTTTTCGTCAATCTCGGCGTTCCAAATGACAGCAGCGTGGGTTCGCAGGGTGAACCACAGACCAATCAGATAGGAAAAGAAGAGCATAGCGGCAGCCATGTAGCAGTAAGGGCGAACGGCCTCCAAGTAGAAACGGTCACCCAGGCTCGTAGCCTGGTTGAAATAGCAGCGGCGGCAGTCCCGGCCGGAATCATCGGATCCATAGTCCTCACAGTCCATGCAGTTCAGCTCATGCGTACCGTAAATCTGGTAGAACAGGGTCGGACTGAAGGAACCAACCACGGCGAACAGCAGCATTGTGGACGTCACACCCGCAGATTTAACATTGAAGCGCTGTGTCTTTCGCTTGATGGCACCGAAGCACATGGAAATGCCTGGGAGGAACAGGATACCCGCGAAAATGCTGCCGATGATGCTGCCCTCGACGAGTTGACCCTTGCCCTGGGCCAGTGCAACGCAGTACAGAAAGACTTCGACAACGGTTGCGAAGAAGGCGTTGATGGCGGCACCAACACCCATAGAAGACTGCGCAGAGATGGAAGCGACAGCCTGACCAATAAAGTAGGCCAGGGGAATAATGGACAGCAAGCCAGCAGTGAACAGAAAGGCTGGAGAAGTGATGAAGTTCTCAATGTGAAGGATACTCTCAAGAACAAGCCAGTCAAAAATCACAAAGATAACAACAACCATCAGGTTAATGAGGAAGATGTTGGTTCCATCAACAGTGTACTTCCAGTATCGGGCACCCACGGCACGGTAGGTGCACAGCAGGATGGAAGAGCTTGGAGCATCGTCGGTGCGAGCATACCTAATGTCCGACTCAAAGGATAGGGCGAGAGGATGGCGTCTAAGGTGGTCGAACAAGAGGAAGGTAGCCTTGCCCATGGGGATCCAGAACACTAGGAACCAGCAAATGCCGGAGACAAGGATCAATGAGGGAGAAATCAAGCAGTAGAAGAAGACGAAGAAGATGACTCGGCCGACATTCCATTGTCCGCGTCCAAACAATCGCCGTTTCAGTTGGGGGGGATATTCCCCAGAATCTCCCCGGCGGCCGCGACCGAGAAGGCTCTCAGTTTCGCTTGGCTCCGAATCGATGCTTCTTCTTGAGCGACCGACAATCGAGCGGTTGCGATCCGGGCCAAAGAAGAGTCGGCCGTACTCGAGGTCTCCACTCTGCCATTGTTCGTACTCGGAGATGCTTCTACCTTCATCTTGATCTTCATCGAGGTAAGCCTCGTCTTTCTCAAGACGCACAAACTTGCCAAAGGGGTAAAACAAGTAGCCTGCTAAACCCCAGAGAACTCTTCCGTACTCTCTCCCACTAGGAGCAGCAGCAAAGAGAAGGCACGTGATAGCGCCCACGGCGGCGAGGGAGGCCATCCACCAACCAAACAGGATGGTCCATAACATGTTAAACAGCAGCAGCCAGTTGCTTACCCTGCCCCCAGGGGCCGAATGAATATCTGCCTGGGCAAACTTTTGGATAGAACGATCCTTCTTGTACAGAGCGGGCTTCCAAACACGAATACCAAAAGGGTGCGTTTGGTTGATGGCCTGCTGTCGATCTTTGAGGGTGAAGCTCTCGGCATCACTGACATCGCCGTCCGAGTTACAGTCCACGTGGTCTTCAAGAGGCAGCTCTTCTTCGTTACCATCGTCGTCTCCGGCCGCGCTTCCAGACTCTTCTTCGGCATCCTCCTCAACTTCATTGTCGCTGTCATGATGTGATTGGACTCGAGATAGCTGTGTTGAGAGCTGTGGGCGTCGACGAGACCCAAAAGTCTGGTGTCTCTCAGCCTCATCTTGTTCTACTTCATGGACCTCATCGTCAACTGAGAAGAAGCTACCGCGATGGGGTGTTGCAGACGGTCTGCGCGGCATTGGGGGCTTGCGCAATCGCGTGACGGATCGAACTCGCTCGGGACCTTTCGGTGGGCGGGCTGATTGGGAGTTTCGAGGTTGAGGACGGTCAAGGGGCGATTCAGAGGGTTGGTTGGAGGTCGCGGGACCGCCGATAGAGCCTGTGAGGGAAGCAATGTTAGCTCGCATATGGACAGCAGGGGCAAGAGAAGAGTTTGTAATATACCGTAAGTAGTCTCGGGTCTGTGTCGCACTGTGTCCGTGGACTGAAAGCTCTCTGAGAGGCCTTGTTCACTTCGTTGTGCAGTTGATTCGGTGCGGGTTAGCGGACTGTGATTGTCGGTAGGTGAGGTTGCGCCAGAAGCTTCGCCAACATGACGCGCCGTGGCCGAGCTATCTCTTCTTGAGGGATCCATGCTGATGGTATGGCGACGGAAGACCCTATCGAGATGTTGAAAGTGTTGTAGGAGGTTGCAGCAATTAATCAGAGACGTGGACGGACGGTGGATTAATCACTAAAAAGACGGCAGGACAAGGACCAGCGCAAGGTTGCTTGTTCAGCTGAACCCTTGCGAATGGAGGCAGAGGACAAACAGGGGAATGCCAAACATGCCAACATGGAAGATTTGCTCGGGCTCGCGAGGAGTGACTTAGTTGGGCTGGTGTTTTGATTGAGACCTGGGGAGAGGGTCCAGCCGACGTCGTCTCAGGTCCCTGCCAATGTATGGATGGCTCGACTTGAGGGGCGATGGTCTTACTGAGCTTGCTTTTTGCGCGCAAGCTGACGAGAGCGCGGTGGTGCAAAGGAAGAAAAAGAAACCAAAGGGAGACAAGCAAACAAGGACGCCTTTGTCACGGGCGCCGTCGGAGAAGACGGGATGAAGTTGATGGTGACAGTTTTGGAGGTGTGTCTGCTAGAAGAGCCTAAGGTTAGGTAGGCAGGTTGCTGGGGTACGGGAGGGATGATCAGGTCGAGGCTAAAGCGGCTAACTCACTTCCATGAAAAAAGGCAGGGACATCACAACATTACAGCAACCTGACGAGATCACCCTACGACACCATTTCCCTTTTTATTATTGTTATTTTTTTTTTCGGATACTGATACAGACGGGGAAATAGTACGGCAAACACATGAACAAGCAGGGAAATCGCAAAGGGAAATTTTGGACAAAAGAGATGGAAACACGACAGACGCTGGATGACGTTCTTCCGGCAGCAGCAGGTCCCATTGAATGGAACCAAGATGCAGTCCAAGCCTGTCTGTGCATCATGTATTATCAAGCACAGACCTGCTGCCCGAGTCAAAGTGTCCAACACTGCATACGATATACTCCGTAAATGTAGGTATTCGTCTATTAGGTATGCCAAGTGAACATTGCCATCAGCAATGTCGCAGCTTGAATGTTCTCATTTCCCAATCTTCACGCTCAGTGTCTCTACCTACTCTGTATGTCGTCCTGAGTCGCCAAGACGGAAATCCATCACAAACATCCATCCCTTGACTGGGCGAGCCTTTCGAGCTCCACCGCTGTGAGCCAGTGAGGCACGAGGACTCATGCGACCAATCACACCCCGGTCTCTCGCTCTAGTGAACCTGGTCTTCAATTCCGCGTGCTAGATAACGTCATCTGGTCCGACGGCACTTGTCTGGACTGGGCATCTCTTTCTCACCGTTCGGAATCATCTGCTCCTCTTATCGAATTCGATACGTTGCATGTACTGCGAGCTTATCTCATTTACTCGTGTCCGTACATCGTCGCACTTTTGTCCTCGGTATAATTTATAAGCACCGCTTGTGTCTACGAAGTAGATGATATAGCACAATATGCTTCTCCACCTGACCGAGTTCATGGATAAGGTAACTACCTAGGTAGGTAGGTAGATAGGTAGTTCTTGTTCCTGCAGCCATCCAGGAACCTCTTAAAGAAACTCCGGTCTTTTCAACCCACTTACCCTAAAGCTTTGAAGACCGCTTCTTCGGTAGCCGGCAAAACAAAAGATCCGGACTCGCATCACATCCACGCTTTCCCAATTCGGTCACCATCGAGAATGGCCCGTGCTTCTTGCCTGCGGCTTACGAGACAAGCTGTAGCCTTGTCACCATGGAGCTTCCAACCTCATCGCAACCCACCATCCGCCATCTCCAATTCCTCCCCTTGAACGTCTCCCTTCTTCAGATTTCCCGCATCATCCGCCTCCCAATTTCGCCACGACTTTCGAATCCTCCTTCACCGAACCCCATTTCTAATCGATTGCTCACCCTCCCGGAGCTTCGCCCAACATGGCGCTCGACCAATACTACCACAACAAGATCGAGGCGATGAAGCTCGAGATCCTCAAGGGACAGGCTGCCCTTCGACGTCTCGAGGCTCAACGCAATGATTACAATTCCCGTGTACGATTGCTGCGAGAAGAGCTGGGTCTCCTTCAACAGCCCGGTTCCTACGTTGGTGAGGTGGTCAAGGTCATGAGCACGAAGAAGATCCTGGTCAAGGTACACCCAGAGGGCAAATATGGTGCGTTGCATGATACCTAAATCATGGTCATCGAGTCCCTCTAACGTCTCTAGTTGTCGATGTGTCGGATAGTGTCGATGTCTCCAAGCTCACCCCCGGAAAGCGAGTCACCCTGTTGTCCGATAGCTACAAGCTCGAAAAGATGCTCCCTTCATCTGTCGATCCTCTTGTCTCTCTCATGATGGTGGAGAAGGTGCCTGACAGCACATACGACATGATTGGCGGTCTGGATCAGCAAATTAAAGAAATCAAGGAAGTCATCGAGCTTGGTCTCAAGCATCCGGAGCTTTTCGAGTCGTTGGGTATCGCGCAACCCAAGGGTGTTCTTCTCTACGGCCCTCCTGGTACCGGAAAGACCCTTCTAGCGCGAGCTGTTGCTCACCACACTGCCTGCAAGTTTATTCGAGTATCAGGATCCGAATTGGTGCAAAAGTACATTGGTGAGGGTAGTCGAATGGTGAGAGAGCTCTTCGTCATGGCTCGTGAACATGCTCCCTCAATCATCTTCATGGATGAAATCGACAGCATTGGTTCCTCCCGAGTGGAAGGATCATCCGGTGGTGATTCAGAAGTACAGCGAACTATGCTTGAGTTGCTGAACCAGCTCGATGGATTCGAGCCCACCAAAAACATCAAGGTCATCATGGCTACAAATCGACTCGATATCCTCGACCCCGCCCTTCTACGACCTGGTCGTATTGACCGAAAGATTGAGTTCCCCCCGCCCAGTGTCGAAGCCCGAGCCGACATTCTCCGTATCCACAGCCGCAAGATGAATTTGACCCGTGGTATCAACCTGACCAAGATTGCCGAGAAGATGAACGGCTGCTCTGGTGCTGAGCTCAAGGGTGTGTGCACAGAAGCTGGTATGTACGCCTTGCGCGAGCGGAGGGTGCACGTCACCCAAGAGGACTTTGAACTTGCTACCGCCAAGATTCTCAACAAGCACGATGATAAGGAAGTGGCTCTGGGCAAGCTATGGAAATAAGCCAGGGGACTGAAAGATGCGATACGAAATACGACGACTTCTTTCTTGGTCTGGTTTACGCTTCCTCTGGTGGCTCACGAGCGGAGGGCTCTGGTTTGATAGAAGAGCTGGGCTGGGACAACGGGAAAGGAGTTGCAAGGATAGTAAATGTACCATTAATCAGGCAATTTACATCTATTGACTTGCCCTGACAGAGTGTTTCGAAACTAGGCGCGCCCTTGTGAGGTGCGTCCTATGGAACTGCTCATGTATCACCGTAAACTATGTATCTTGGACAAAATGACAGTTACTGATGTACGTGAGTTTTCTACTTGAAGACCTCGGAAGCCGGCGACGGGACCAAGAAGACCCGAGGAAGATATGGGCACGAGGACTATACTGCTGCAATCGTTTGTCTCCCAATCACAATGATTGTTCAGCTTTTGATAACGTTGGCAAGGGTCCATACATGATGCAAATTTTGTGATCCTACGAAGCTCATCAAAGCCGTATAGATGTGCACTCGAATGCTATCCGGGCACCGAGGATATATACGGTACATTGGTACCGTGGGCATGTTGGTTCAGATATCTCGTCCCCTTCCTCCGTCTATGCTCACTATTGAAGTAAGATAGATGACACGTGTGTATCTCAACTCTTGGCGTGAGTTTTGCACCAGTCTCTTTTCTTGTCAGAAGTTCTTCGTAGTTTGTGTAGCATTGGGCTTGCCCGAGTACATGGAACGATCTTGATATGGTTCCCGAATCCGCCATAACTCGATTAGTCTCCGGAATGATGTTGATTGGCTCGGTATTTATATCATTCGCGGACTACGGAGTAGGGCCATCGAAGTTGAAAGGAAACTGATGTGTTGCGGCTAAAATTGCAGTGCAATTGAGAACGCTTCAACCCGAGACCAACTAGCTCTTCTTCGGCGTTTCTCGGCGTGCATGGAAAACTGCCCTGATGTGTCTAAAATTGCAGTGAAGGCGTCAAGCCGTGCAAAGCAACGACATCCCACAATCGACTGCAACAACTGCTCAGTGGTGGCTAAAATTGCAGTGAAGGACAGTTTGGGTTACATCTCTTGAAACAAATCTAAGTTGTGTACAACATCATCCGAGATGAGACTGGCCATCATAGTTTCACACTGTCATGCATCTCCCCTCCGTTTCAAGTTGGAAGACACATCTTAGCCGCAATCCCGCCCGACAACTCACATGTCATTACTCGAGCACTTGCATCAACATTCCCCAACGCAGCCAAAGCACCTTCAGCCACGCAAACCTTCAGCCTTGATCTGATTCAAGACATCCCATTGTCCCAAGGGCTTCCCGCATCACGAAGAAACACCACCGACATCATCACGTCGCCCCCCCTCCCCCCAAATGACTCAAAGCAGAAGGGGTCCTAAACCTACCAACTAGCACAAGCGCCGCCTTTTCTTCTCGGTCTTCCTCAAATCACACACCCCCATTTCACCAAGCCTAATCTTTTAGCCCTAGATGCAATCCCGCATGCGAAAAAGCCAAAGGAACTTGTTAGTTTCTGCCCTCCTTCCAAAACCCGCAAGGTTCGCCACAACTAGAAAACGGAAAGCCACCGTCCGAGTATATCGATTCACAAGCTTTCCCTAAGAGTTCTTTTCTTATTGCTTTCCCATATGGCGTCTTTTCTGCCCGACTCGTAACACACCGAAGCGGTCCTGAACGCTTTCATCCCTCGTTGACAACGGCGCTAGGCTTTCCCGCGTTCCTCCCGTTGGGATGGGTCCCACGCACACCGAACCATTGGGACGGAGGAAGAAAGCAAAAATCTTGAAGATGCGAAGGGCATAGGCTTGTTCGGTGCCGGTCGGCCGGCAGCATGGCGGGCTCGAACCGGGACGAAACGGTCTCCGGTGCTGCGAGAAAACGGGAGCGGTTCCTGATGCCGTGTTGACTTGCCTCTACGGGAACTCGGCGTTATTACCGTCATGTGTCCAGGGTCGAGACTATCCAAAAGCGAGGTTCGTGACAAGATGGCCCTCATGAACGGATCTCAAGTGATATAGTCAGAATGACTCTCATCCAGACCACGCAATTCCGTGAACAGTATGATGCATCTGCCGGAACAGGCCCGTGATAGCTGCAATGGACCACGTCCTGTGTCAGTCGCATGAAAGATTAAACTTAGACCTGTCATGAAGTTGTCCTATGGGGCCTGCGAATCACGAAGCCTATCTCGAACGCTCCTCAGCCGGCAACACTCCCCACACCCTGCTGATCGATCTGTCACCGCAAAGGAAAACTTGGCGGTGGACTCGAGAATTTGCACCACCACTGACCCCCCCATCTCCCATCAGAAGATGTTGTCGGCCAACGTCAGCCTCCTTGGCCGACAAAAAGCCTATGAACGACACTCTAAACAAGCCACGTGCCGAAGTAGGAGCGAAAAGGCTTGCTTCTTACACTTGCCTCACCATATCGGAATCTTTCCAGTCGTACGATGCCTATCTCGACCTTCCCACTTGACCCTGCCTATCCCCCCCAGGAGCAAGCCTCGAAAGGCGTGAATGGGGACCCGGCAGTTTGTCATTCCCCACAGACGATAGAAAACGAAAAGGCGAGGGGAGGCCAGACGGGGTCACGCCCTGGGCCTCACCGCTGGGAGAGAAAACGGACATCGAGGGCCATCATCTCACCGAAGCAGGGGACGGGGAAGGTTGCGTGGCGGTCCCGGGAACAGTGGGCCGAAGCTATCATGACCATGGACGCTTTTTCAGCCCCGAGAGGCTTGTTACGAAACGAAGCAAACCGGCAGGGATCCAGTGGGATACCGAAGAAAACGTGACAGGAGTCGACGTTCGACTTCTGGAAGTCGTTCTGTCGTCTTACTGGATTAGGGAGACTCGTGTGAACCGATGGGGAAAGACCCTTCTTGTCATGAGGTCGTCGACGTGGCCTGGCTAGCAAATAGGCAACTTATGCACCAGGTTAGGCATATTCAACTGGTACGGAGAACGGACTTCCCCAGCACACACTCTCTCGAGCCCGGAGCGAAAGAGGGGAGGCTGACAAGGCGAGCAAGCCAAAACTCCGCCTCATGACAGAAGTGTAACCACAGACCGTCTGGTGAATGATGCGCTGGTTATCACGATCGTCGGCGTCTAGAACGGTCGAATACACGTCACTGAGGCTGGATGGCAACACAAGGGAACACACAAGGCTTCTCAAGCATGGGAATATCCCTGAAGAAACCGAGTGCAATTTATTTTGGTTTGCGAGGAGGGGAAAAGCAACTTGCTGCAACTCCGTAGGACCTCCGTGAAATGCCCAGCTTGGGAGATTGGTCCGTCGCGGGGAACTCGGAGATGAACTAGACGATCCGGCCGGATGGGCTCCTTGCGTTTTTTTTTAGGCGAGCAAAGGGCTCCCGTGGGTTTGTCACTTATGAAGCACCACATACAAATACAGTAGGTAGGTACTTGTATGTTGTACATACTCCATTCATAGAACCGACATGCACAGAGGACTTCTTGGCGAAGGATTCAGCAACTTTCCTTGTCGCCTCGTGCACCACGACGGGCGGGCCCTCTTAATTATAAATCAGCCCAGGGATAATCTGCTTCTTCATGGAAGAGGGGTCCGGGTTCCCGGACACTGGAAAGGTCGAGATACGGCTGCTGCTCATTACCGTACTATACGTGAACGGGGAGGCGGACTCCTCAGGCAGGGTGTGTGCATCATCTTTCTCGCGGCAGACACAAGTCCCCTCAAGGCTAAGACCTCATCGATTAATTAACCTGCGAGAGACGGCGGACGCCTTGTGGTAAATAGGCGGTAAAGGAAGGAGTTTAGGGGGAGGAGGCGTTGGTTTCCGGTCACCTCTTGGTGTCATCTTCAGTCCCACTTGGGGGAGAGCAGATGTGATGATCTCGTCGAGTTTCCTCTAAAACGTGTGTTTGGTGTGTGCGAGTGAGCGGGGGGGTGCTGTTTCTTTCTCTATTTTGAGGCCCGAAGAACTCACTTGATGTGATGACACAAACAGCAAGGCCCTTGTCGATCGATGGGAAGGTGTTGAAAGAAAAAGGACCCCTCAAGGCTGCAAACGATGAAAAGAGAAGGCTGCTCGTCTTGTTCGGGGAGAAACGGTAACGTGGGTGCAACCCCAGAACGGTGAGCGATGTCATGATGAGGACTCCACGGCGATGATCTCAGGGTCCAGGCCGTTCGATGGCTTGACGGAGGGCAGTCGATGGTGACGGGGCGTGTGAAGAGGGGGAGTTGAGGGGAGGGGGGACCTTTTTGGTGGGTGATAAGCGGTCCCTTCCCGAAACGCACCATTGATTTTCAGAGTTGTACGGGAAAGAAGAGGGTGGAATAGAATTGGAAACTTGAGGACACCGTTTCTGGGACGGAACGGCGGAGGGACGGGCAACGGACAGAGGTGGTTGGGTAGATACATACGGAGTAGAAGGGCGTTGGTCAGACAAGATGGTGTGTTTGCTTGCGGATGGAAGCGTCGGGAGTGCTGATTAAGAACGGGAGTGAGTGATGCTGTCACGAGGAACTGATTGACGGATCTAGGCCGCTCATCTTGCCCAGTCATTTGATTATGGAAGTCAATCTAGAATTCCGATGGAGTCTACATGGCATTCGGACATGGCTAAAATGAAAATGAAAATGAAAATGTCTCGTCGTCTCTTGTGACTGACAACTGCACTATTGATGATATCGCCCTGTCTTAATTCTTACAATACGCACAATCGGTACGGTAATAAACCCGTCCCCGAGCAATTGAACCGTTTCCCTGGTCTTCCCGGGGCGATTGAGTTTCACCCGGCATTGGAAAAAGACTGCGGCATGGCAGATTCGTTGGCTGCAGTGATGTGACGGCGCAGTGCCTTACAGCAACCTGAATCTTCTAGACACGCGCCCCCATTAGCTGGGGTTTAGTATAGGCACATGCGTGCTGTAAAGTATTACTCCGTACGGAGGAAGGTCCTTCATGTGCTTGGTAATTAGACGGCCCTGCAGAAGCTGGCAGAAGCAGACACACACACCGCCTGTCACTTGCATTTCAGCGCATCGTTCCGTGCCTGCCTACCCCATGAGACGCTCGTTTGATGGTTTGTCAACTGCTGCAGCGCAGTGGCAGTCTTCTTCAGCTCTCTTGTAATCTGTGTTACTGTCTCAACCCTTACAGTACGCCCCCCCCCTCCCCTGTCGTCAAACCATCCAGGGCCCCCAAAAACGCCAATGTCTCGAGGCTACGTCATTCCGCTCCTTGGTGATTGGTGCGTCCGTTCCACACAATTTCTCTCCCCTTTTTGGAAGAAGTCGGTCACTCGTCTCTATTCACTCGCTCGCTGCACTCGTGCAACGCAGCACTCTCACTCCCCCCTTTTCCCGTCTCTCTCATCTCTTTATTTTCCGGAGGTGCATAAGATTATTACACCTTCGGCCCTTTCAACAACAGCTTATTGCGAAATACGGGATACTTGCCCCGTATACATAAACGAGAGGACACCCTTACGTACGTGGTACGGACGAAGAAGCGGAACCGGACCCGACAATGCTTCCTACTTGTAGTGAGTACAGTAGTACACGGCAATGGAAAGTGATTCCGTTCTAGACCTCGGGATGCTGGGTCCGTAGCCTCTGCTCCGGGTTCCGGGCTTTGTGGAGTCGCCAGAGGAGAGGTCAGAGGAGACATTCCTCCTGTATGAAGACTTGGCTACGAAGACGCAAGTTGAACCTGCTCTCGTCCATCGAGTCGAGTTACGAGAGCCGTGTTTCAGACAGGAACCTGACTACGGACTTCGTACTGCGTCTCTGCAGAGCGGTTAATACACGTACATGCACGTTAACAGAGGGCGGAGCATAAAGCGCAGGAAGGATGAGGAAAATTGGCATGGGATGCGGGCCGGTGACGTTGGTCAAGAACGCCACAGGCATGTTTGGTTGGCCGAGGTCCCTATTCGGCCAGAATCCATGGGCAAGCAGCGTTCTCGTCCAAGCCCATGCCAGCAGCAGTTAGAGAGGGGAACAAAAAGAAGCAAAAAAACAGTACACCCCGGCCTTCTGTCGTCTTGCTGGTGGGTTGGTGGGGACCCTGACGCCGCGATGACGATGGTGGACAGGACCAAAACAAGCCTCCCCCCATTCCTTGTCATGCTGGTCCCAGACAGGCTGATTAATGATGGGATGCCTGAGGCGGGAAGCAGCATGAGACGGTAATTGCTTGTAACAATCTGATGCAGGCGAGAGAACGGGGGAGAAGGGGGGAGGACGCATACTTGTAGTATTGGTATTGGTTTTCAACTGGACCGAGTCTCATACAGCGCAGTAATTGGACGCTGTGAAACCTGAGCCATTGGTAAGTAAATGCATGCGATGGGCACATGCAGACTGACAAACTGAAGCATCCGTGGTTTTTAGACTTGACCAGCAAACCCTCAATTCGTCCATCTGCAAAGCGCAGAGTACGTACAATGCTGTGCGACCTGGTGCAGCACACCCACAACCATCCAATATCACGTCCCTTTGCTCTCGACCTCTTTGCCGTTGCACAGCGCTACGTCGGTCAAGGTCTAGGGCTGGCAAAAGCAACCCCAGAGTCGTATCATGGGATGGAAGGCTACGCACACTAATACGTACAGCTCTCACCTGTCAATTTATTATTTCCCACTGACAGGCCGTCAAAGGAACTCACTCCGGTTTCTGTTTTCAGCTCGTTTCCAATTTACTTCCGCTCCCCTTCCCAGGTTCCTTAACTCCCCATCCCCCCGGCCCGGTCCCGAGAAAGCTGGGCTTGCTTGAATCAACCACCACCCAACCACCCCCCAAGCAACTTTGGCAGCCCTCAAGCACGAACGCCGATCCTTACTGCACGCGACCGCACCCTGCACACACAAGCAGCCTCATCACCCCATTTCTGCCTTCCCCCCCGCTCCCACCGTGTTCCATGCGGTGCGGTGTGGGAGGGGATAGGCAGGTATTATAGGCGACCGTTTTCACCTGGAACTTTTTGTTGGTTGCGTTGGAACCCCTCCATCTTAGTATAGTAGTTGAGGAAACAATCAAAGAGAAAAAAAAAAAAAAAAAAGAAGAAAACAGCAGCTTAGTAATGAGCTTCGTTCAGGGACGTCACCATCACTGGGACGCCCGGATGATCGACGTCAAAGTGCTGAGACATCACGGAGGAGGCTTGCAGACTGCATGCGTTAGCTGCGCGGCATGTCTCGTGAATGACATAGGACAAACTGAAAAAAAAAGGAAAAAAGGAAAAGGGGACAAGAATGAAGCCATTCAAAGTTCTAGACCTCACAAGCAACTGAGATTTGCAAGCACCTCGAAAGTAGGTGTCCGTATCCTGAACGGGTAGAGAAGCACCTGTGTTATTACAGAGCTCAGCAGATAATGCGTCATCGGGACCAGAGGTCCTCGCCTACATTAGTACGTACCTGTACCTGGCTGCGCCCAGATCAGATGGGATGAGGGGAGGGCCCTCTCGTCTCGCAGTGTCAGGATTCGAGGCTGGACCCCGCTAAATCGCTTCCTCGTACGTCGTCATGCTGTGTTTTGTTCATGGACCCCGAATGGAAAACCCTTTGGGTTGACCTCGCATGCCCCAGTTCAAGCTCCCCTTGTTTCGGATTTGGTATCGGGGGAAAGGCATGTGCTGATGCACATTGGATGATACCTAGATGAAGAAGTTATTTTGCAGATTGACTCAGGAAGAGTATGCAAGTTAATGGGTGAGACAAGGCAAATACCACATTGCCAATGCATCTCTGACAGGGAAATGAGATGATCAAAAGCCCAAGAAAGTAGAAGATTGCTTTACCGTAGTTTTTGCTCCGTCCACGCAGGTACCAGTTAGCCAGTGTACTTGTAGGAGGCAGTCAAGCAGTTCAGTTGAGGACATGCGTGTCTCTATTTAGAGTCAAGCCTCGTGTCTTGCTTGCTCCCAGATCCCAAAAAGGAACGCCACTGCTGCTCCTCCCCCCCTGGTCGAAGGGACCCTTTAGCCGTTGCACACCCTCCGTGGTTGACTTGGTAGGTTCGTCTTGTGTCCTTTCGGTTGATATTGAGGTGAAATGATATGATTATTAGGGACGGAGAGAATGTACGGAGTAGGCACACACACACACTGAACCCGGCTGTGAAAACCTTCCGTATGCAACCACTCAATTCATTGCTCGTCTCCCAACAAGACGACGAGGAGTGTACGGCGCGTCTCAAGCTCAGGCTATTGATTGATTATCCTTTTCTATTCTCTTCCACAGAGGAGGCTTGCCGCAGAGAGGACTCCACCGCGCGCGTCATTGTCCTGTCAGACGCCACCTTAATTCTCCCTCCCCTCCAGTCTCTCTGTCTGTGTCTGCCTCTTTTTCGTTTTGGCGTTGCCGGCCCCTCTGTTCCCTCTCTGAAGCCCCCCCCTAACCTTGCGCCCTCCTCCGCCCTTCCTCCGCCCTCCCTCCGCATCGGACATCCGAATAATCAGGACTCCGTAAAACGATCCTTGGAACCCCCACGAGAGACAAACGGTGACGCGCTTTTTCGCCTCGTTCTGTCCTCTTCTCTGCGCTGCCTCATTTTCGTCTTCTCATCCGTCCAGTCGTTAATTACAGCCCCTTGGCTGCCGTCCACGATAGGCCTCTTCCAAGTCCGAGGCTGTGTGCTGAGTCAATGCCAGCTGAGGACAAGACGACATCATAAATCAAGGCATTATCAAGTGCTTACTGAGCCAGCCGCATCTGGACCTTTCATCAGCTGTGGTTTTCGTCAAACGAGAGCCTTCTAGACCCGTCTCCTCTCCCCAATTCACTCAATACTGTCACCGTCTCTCACGTCACCGATGGCTTAATTGGGACCACCGTCCCAGAAACGACGTCAACTCAC
>JALNIO010000406.1:7881-18025 GCA_023509875.1 Rugonectria rugulosa
CAGGGTAGAGTTCATCGTGGCTGGCCAGCCCTTGGCTCATGGCGTAGCCTGAGCCCTCCTCGGCCCCTAGCCCGTAACAATTCCTTTTAATATAATGTCGCACCCCACTTGTCGTAGGTCCTGTCCTGAAGTTATATTTCATATAGATCCCGAGACATTCTACTAACATCTTGCATACCTTATACCAAACGTCGACAACACTTTACGTTTAAATGAGGCCGACTTCTTGAAGAAGCTCAGTTCATACGCAATCGAGGCCAAACCATCTCGTTGCCATAAATATAACTTACCCCTCGACAATGACGGCAACACGTTTACAGGTAAGCCTATACCCAGGCGAATCAAACGCTGCCCAAAGCTGACTTCTACAACCCCAGGAGGCTTTGTTGTAGAAGAAGAACAACCGCTTGAGCCCGAAATACCCTGTGATAATGGGCCAGACTTGATAAAACCTGCAGACAAGAAGACTTCGATCGTTGACAGACTCCATGAAAAGCGGCCTCTTGTTTGTTTGTATGAAACTGACCCGGATAACCGCCAGTTAGCAGTGCCAACTGTCAAAGAGATAAACCCGTTAAATCAGACCCCGCGACATGTATGCACCCTGTGTACTTTCTGCCAATAGGTTGTCTGATTGATCAAAAGGGTCCTTATAAGTATCTGCTTTTTACCTACAAGCTTGTCGACCCACCCAATACCATCGACCCAAACATGTCATTCATTTTCGGTGTAAGCAAGAACCAAATCGGCTCGCCTTCTATCGAGTCAGATACATTTATTAGGCTGGAGGACTTATCCGACCGCATTGGCTACACTTGCGCCGACAAAGAAGCAATTACTTGGATCTTTGTTCAAGATTGGCTTTCGTTTCAACCAATCCGTAGACAAGTGGCTCAAGTCTAAGGAAAGACTCGATCTTCAAGAAAGATTCGATGGGAGTCATCTCTTGATGTTGGAATGGTGATGCCTACCGACGAGGAGAAAAAGAAAGGAAAACCTCTCGCAAGTATTGACTTTGTCGTTAAACTCCTCCAGCCCGCTGAAGGCGACCATCTGGAAGGGGACATCATACGCTACATTTTTCGTCGATGGTGTGGTACGTACTTCCATTACACTTTCGGCTGCTTTGTCTCGGCCTGGACCAATTGTTTTATGCTGACACTGTTGTTTAGGCTTCGCATACAAATCGGCTTCTGCAATCAAAGAACCCTTCTCGGTGAAAGCAAGATTCGGGAAACTCCCACAGAATGTCCGGCCCACCTTTATTTATGCTTTTAGTGACAGCATCAAGCAAAATATCGAAAAGTACCTGTCTGGCCAGGTACCAGGCCAACTACTTGAACAGACGAAGAGCAGCCTGCAGG
This sequence comes from Rugonectria rugulosa, assembly GCA_023509875.1. Classification (NCBI taxonomy): domain Eukaryota; kingdom Fungi; phylum Ascomycota; class Sordariomycetes; order Hypocreales; family Nectriaceae; genus Rugonectria; species Rugonectria rugulosa. The sequence continues at coordinate 9,246 of JALNIO010000406.1, forward strand.
AGGCAGCTGAAAGATTCAAACAAGGTAGCTTTGATAAAGTGTGGAGCGACAACATCGTGAAGGCTCACGAAACGGTGGAGGGAAAATTGGACATCAAAGTCTACAAGAAGATCTTGCTGCATGGCGATTCAAGCCCTGTGGATCATGTGCTTCTCGGTCATCACCCTCAGGGGCTATCTACAGTCTACGTCTCCAAGGAAGATTACAAAAACATTCTGGAAGTAAATGGCTTTAAAGTGGCCCACAGCCTTGTCCAGGAACCAACAAGACGTCCTCCAACTTCGACTTCTATGGACCTGGCTTATGATATCAACAAGGAAATGAAGCTTGGCCCACTGTTGGCCCAGCCAACACGAAGCAAGATCACTACGAATCGAGAGAGAAGCGCGGCGAATATGCTACGTTTCAGGACTCAAACTACTGTCATGGGTGGCTATAGTGCTAGATATGTAAGTAAGATACCTGGGTTCTATCAAAATCTGACAATATATGACAGATTGCGAAAAGCTTGTGCGATCTTGAAGGAACTCGATCAGCTGAGGTATAGTTTTGCCTCCATCTCAGAGTTCAAGATGTTGATCTAATGCATTACTCAGTGGCTTCATCGTTCCGCGTACTCATTTGGCGGTATTTACGTCAAAGATATCCATAACAACGATGTAGCGGGAAACCCCGACACATCCCAAGTGCCCGGAAACCTTCTTTTTGGGACATATGAATGCAACACAAAGATGATCAGGTATAGCTCATCCATCAACTGTCAAGGTCGGCGCTGACTGCGTAAGATATGAGTCCTATCTGAAACGGCTTGCGCGTGACATGGATGTCGAAGTCGATCTTAAGACGCATGTATTGTGCGTTTTCGAAAATGACGTTCCATGGCTAGTCTCATGTTTGTTTTACAACTGGGCGTTCAAGCTCCCCCAACATAAGGAATATTCTTTGAACCAAGGCCACGTATTTTGTATGTTTTCTCAACATTATCCTTCTTTATTTGAGGTTGAAATGGATGAAGAGTTTGATAAATTTTGGATGAGACAGCAGCCAGGAGAGGAGAAGAGGGCTGAGCTTCTGGAACTTCTTTTGTTTGCTGCTGGAAAGTAGCCTCGAGGAGAGGCATTGATATCTTGGTAATTGCCATTCCCGTTCATGTGCGTATCTATTAGATGACTGCCTGTAATCAAGCCGTTTGTGATGGCTTTACACGTCGCCCTATTACTGTTGTCGAGTGTCTACCGTTCCACGTCTACAAGTGTCGAGCTTGATCTTCTAGACATTGGTAATGGTGATTGGCCTAATGTCACTTTATCTTGCGGCAAATCATACTTAAGATCTTGCTTCCCTGTGCCGAAACTATCCGATTACGTATGAAGAAGTGGATGCAGGATGGTGGACTCAATTGACCTATGATAGATGTCGAGACTGCCTTACGTCATCCCCCATTCAGATACCCCTACATGTATCTACTCAGGCTTTGCGCCTCCAACCTTGCCCTTGGTTACGTCCCATTGATGCTCATAGCCGAAGTACTTGGATGGCTTGCTTGGATCTTCCGGATGCTCGGCCTTTCCAGCCTTGAAGAAAACCTTGAGATCGGGCAGATCAGCCGTATCAAGTAGTTGATTTGGAACCTGAAGCACAAGCTTGTTAGTTTTGACATATACTACCTGAAGGACGGAATAGTACTCACAGCAACAGCTCTCCAATGGAGATGTTTCGTCATGTAGTCAACGATATGGTCCTTTCCAAGATGGCTGATAGCTGACCATCTCTCATCCGTCTTCAGAGCTCTCTGCAAGAGCTGAAGCGTGACCGGGAGCTGACCCTTGGACAACTGATGAATCTTTTGCTGCTTCTGACAGTTCTCACAGTTGACGCCGTTCTTGTTGCCACGGGTCCAGTAGTTGGAAGAAAAGGTATGGATACCGCCGACGTAATCAAGGCTGAGCTTGTAATCGGCGGGAGACTTGGGAATGTCACTCTCCTTGCCGATAAAAAAGTGAATACTGTAACTAATTCCATTCAAGGCAAAGCGATTGTAGATGACGTTGATCACATAATCATTGTTGAGGCCTTCAATGTTCTGTGTAGAACCAACCTTGTGGAGAACTCTTCGAAGGACTCCATACTTCTCAGTGAGGCGCTTTTGAACAAGCTCGAGAGGAGCTGTGCCAGTGAAGTCTGTCTCAGATGCCAGATCGGGGTAGGTATATCCAAGCGTGGTCCAATCTTGGACGCCGTCAGAGTTCCAATTAGTAAACTTGGTATCGGTATGGAATGGATAGAGGCTATCCTGGGCGGTGGGATCAGTATCCTTGGTAGCCCCAGTGAACCACTGTCCTTTTCCATTGTTAGTCTGATAAATAGCAAACTGGCGATCAACATTGCAGTGATGCAGCCAAAAGATAGGGTCATAGGCGGCGGTGCCAAGATCAGACATGTGACCATAGAGATATTGTGCTGGCCCGGTACTGGGTTTCTGGGAGGGGTGGTACAAGTTCCATCCTAGGCCACCGACCAAGACGTGAATGTAGTTATGGATCATCTCAAGAGAAAGCCAGCCATTTGGCTCATTGCCGCCATGAGCAGTAGTGGCAAACTCGGCATAGTTATCGAAGTTGCTTGGAACGAAGAGGCGACTGACTTGGTCCAAAATTGAACCGTTGAAGCCAGTGGGGATGTCCTGCTTAGGGCCCATCTTAATCACTGACCAATTGGGGTCTTGTAGTGCCTTGTCGACCAGATCGTTGTTTTGAATACCAGCGGTTTGCTGAGGGGTCAAGACATCTTGGTTGTTGTGACTGTTACTGAGACCCCATCTGCTGGTACCAGAGGTGTAAGCCATCTAAACGGCTTGTCGTTAGCGATGGCCGTTGAAAATTATGCTATAGCAGAAAACTTACCGGCGGGTCGTTGAAAATAGTCCATTGTCCGAGACTAGACCGATCATTGAACAGAGGAGCTGAACGCGTCTTTTGGAAGGTTGAAATCGCCCCCGTACTGAACTGGTATAGCGGGTTGGGAGTAGATATCATGGTCTGACCGTCAAACTCCACGATGGAGACGTTGTCTCCTCGAACAACAGCTGGCACGCTAGGGTCCGCAGCCCAATCCCAGTATGGCAATCGCCAGCTGTTAGCCGCCTCCAGCCATTCAGCCTTTTGAGAGCCGGTGACTTGAGGCACGATCTCTGAGTTCATAATCTCCCAGAGCCGCTGCTCAAACAACAAAACATAAACGCGATGCCAGGTGGGGAACAGTATAGAGTTATGGGGACAATAGAAATCAGGGGTATTATCCAATGATGCGTACTTGCCATTGTACGATTTGCTTGCCTCCATGGGGACTGGGTCATTGTCCCAAGGAATGGCAGGAAGACCATGGATGCCAGCAACCTGGAAGTAAGATCTGACATCCTCGAAGGGAATGGCCTGGAAGATCTGCAAAGCCCTGATGTAGAGGGAGAGTTGGATGGGGTTACTACTAGCCCAGGAATTGATGTCTGGTCGTGGATGGACTTGGCCATCGGCCTTGATGCCGGTGATGGGAAGGGACGTGAAACCGGACATTTTGTGATCAAAGTGATTCTTTGTGAGTAAGAATAGGCAATGTTTGAGGGTTCGATGGGATTATCCAAGAAGGACTGTCTTGGCAGGCAAGAAGCAGCATTTTATGTATTTCCCCGGTCCTCTGCCTGACCCGGTGATCATCAGCAATTGAAAGTCACCACGTCAACCTACCCTTGCATTCCATCAGAGCGAATGTCATACGATTTTGGTAAGCGGGGTAATGAGTTCTAGATCACTCTATCACATTGAAGTGAGACCTGCGCGAAGAGGCAACTGATCTATCGAACATGGCTGATACAGCGGTGAGTAAATAGAGGGCTCTGCGTCGAAGATCACATGCAGACATGAATGAATTCGCCTAAGTTCGTTAGTGTCAAGCAGAACAACGATATATCATTTTCAGCATGTCCTGCAACCCAGCAAATAGCTCGTTTATCAATTGCGATGCGTTGTAGTTCAATAGTTTGGCTAATTCTCTCCCAGCGGCTAGTCCCGCTTCTGGAATTGACGTCTCAGCTCTTCACTATCGCGCCATGTCTCGGGGAATGAATCCAGACCGCGAAGCATGGAAATCGCTGGAATCAGTCGTGCCGCTTCTATCACATGCTAAATCTAAACAGCTGTTGTCTCAGAGTTGTTATCTATATTTTTTTGTTTGTTTAATTATTCATGCGCCTGCTGCTGATTTTCAACCCCTATTAACAAGGCAGAATCCGTAGGATATACTGAAAGAGGAAGCTCGTGGTTTCTGTTGGCCTGTTACCTCTATCGTGTGATTGCAGCAGAATGAAACACTTAACGTCGGGATATAGGTTTCCGAGAGTATCAATTGCGCAAGGCGGCGAGAATGGAGTCACAGTTGGGAAGTTACTAAGAAAATGCTATTTCCACAGGGTGAAATCCCGCAATGCATAGGACAGCAGAGTAGAGTCCATCGTCTTGAAGACAATCGAGGATGCTGACTAGCCATCGTGCTCAAATGAAAATCCTTAATAAGTCAAATATCAATTTCGCAATAGAACTAACTTTAAAAGTTACGCAAGCTTTTATTACTTCTTATATCCTTAGCTAAGGCCTAGCTAAAGGACCATTTATAACATAACTATAATATCTATCAAAGGTCACTACTATATCAAAACAAAAGGTAACTTCACCTCATAAGAGGTAGATATTTCACGTTGTCCCTTTTCTACAGCATAATATTTTGGCATCATGTAACGAAAGTCAAGCGACACTTGCTCTTTAAGACATTCCGATGCATCACGCGGAAGTAGGCTGTAGCGCGTCTGCTGGCAGCGCTGAAGGAGGAGTGTCACGGTCAGATATCGGTCCAGTTGTCGCTGGAGTTGGGCCCCGTCCTCTGCCATCTTGTGCTGCGATGAAAAGCTGTCGCGTCTCTCTTCCTCGGCTTCCACAGCTTCAATCTGATCGATGTAGTACTCTGGGGGATACATATTTCCTCCCCAGAGTGGAGAGGTAGATCTCTCCCAGCCACGGGGTCCTCGGCGGCTTCTATTCGATATTGCTCAATAGGGGCTAAGGTTTCGTTCAAACTGGCTGCTCCAAGATGGAAGTTAAGCAAGGATAGTAAACGTTAATAAAACCAAGGAGTGGAACGTGGCGAGGCTCATCGGAAATGGTGGGATACGAAGGGAGCTCATGTGCGGGGTCGGTGGGACTGACGCCCCTATCCCACAGCAAATGGGCGGCTCGGGCCGCCGTAATGTTACATGAGTGAGAGTTTGCCTTACCGGAAAGGGGCATACGAGCAGCTTGCTCTCATAAAGGAGCGAGCTGAAACAAAGACTACCCCTCCCCCAAGCCCCTTCTTATTGGCGCCCACGTCATGTCAGACGTGAACTAGTATCAATAGTTTTCGGAAAGAGAAATAGCGGTAAACGCGTCATGCACGACACTGGACAATTGACTACAGCATTCTTTATATGTATACCGTGTGTAGTCATTGAATTGGACGTAATCGCACACCCGTTCTTCCTTGCCGTACCCCTCATTTCATCTGAGCTTTACTTTGTTTCGGTACTTGCTACTAATCGTAAACAAAAGGTACTCGTGTAGGTAGAGCATTAGAATCACGCGCCTGACGGAACACTAGAATCCCCAGGGCTTGACCAGGCCGTTTCACCTAAGATTATCCAAGAGGAGTATGCGAACACACAAATCAAGAAGTGTTTGACAAATGATAAAAATAAAACAATGAGCATATTGTTTTAATATTCATTCCAAAACCTACCTTCTAGAATTTTAGCCACCTATATGGGATGTAGGGCAATCTTGGGAAAGACTTCTAGGTACGGAGTACACAGATACTTCGGGTCTACCAAGGCGCACTTATGTAAGTATCATTCGACAAGCTCATGTCTTTATTAGATGTACCTACTAATGCCTTCATAGACTGGTACATTCCTTGGCAAGAGCTGCACGGCATTTATTATGATAGTAAAAAGGTCTAGAACTACTAAACCCATCAAGTTGATCCAGACCTACATGATTCATTACTTTATGAGGCCATCAGGGTCGATCAATATAATCACGTCGTTTTAGTAAAGGTGTATGTATACCAGGCGGTGAGTGTGCGGTGCTATGGAAGCAATCTAGACCGGAAGGTAGGGGATAGTGTGCCCCAAGATTGCATATGTAGCTAGATATTCTAATGCATAAAGCTAGTTTGTGGCTGGCTGATCTATCTATGGTGTGATGACACCTCAGAATTACAAACCACAATGTCCTGACTGTTTCGATAGGGAATACATAGTGCCCGGAGGAAATATCTCTCTCAACTTCGACATGGCATAGTAGATGAGTGAGAACTGAGAAGGTGTCAAAATTAGACAGCAACGTTTTAGTTAATTCTCATCCGATGATTTCAGCCTCACCAGGTTCGACTCAGGATCTATATCAAGGTCCTTAAGGCGTCCGTCCATATCGTCAGCCGATATCTACGATCGTTGTCTTTTGTCCAGAACACCAAAGGTGTCAGGAGATATGTTCTATGATAGGCAGTCATGTAACGTAGCATCTCCTACATAGGTCACTACAAACCGGCGGGGACTTGTACATTGGTAAAGTACCTCATCAAGGCATCATTAGAGCTTTGGCTTGCAAATCCTGAGATTGAGAGGCAAAACGTCCGAGCGTTTAACAATTGACGTCTTCGTGCAGTGTCGCCTGACGCTGTACTATGTTCAGCGGCAGTCCAGAAGCCGCCATGACTCAAAGACAGACACGCCCCTCGCATTAACTCTGGAGTCTTAGAGTGTCTTAAGATGGCCTCATAATACCGTATGACGTTGATGATTGTAGTCACCCAGAAAGTCGTACATCAAGTCCTGGATATAAATATAGCCTGAAATCTCTCTCATTTCGCTCGATAAACTCACCATCCACAAGAACATTTTGCCCCCAAACATCAATCAATCGACCTCGGACACAATGGGTGAACTTAGCTTCAACAAGAACAGCATCACCGACGACACTCACGAGGATGTCGACTACGTTAACCTTGATTTTACCGGAGCCCATAAAATTCCCCAGGGCGGAACAACCCCCCAGCCTGTGAGCGGAATCTCGACGCAGGTCACCGTTTATTACAAGGGCGGCAAGGCCCAGCCTCAGGTTTACTATGCCCCGGAGTCGGAGAAGTTCCATTTCTCTGAACATGCCAAAGTCAAGATCACAGGTAAGTTGGCTTGATACTATGTAGATCTGTAACTAATCTATTTTAGGTGGTGCTCTTGGTGCCCAGTCTGTCAATGCGACAGAAGAAAATGGCAACGGTGCTGCTTGGTATCTCCCCGCCTAAGCTTCCACCGTTTTGAAGACGATTTCTTGTCCTTCTTGAGTCAAGATGTTCTCAGGCACATAAATGCCTTGATCTGGTTATCCCCTCTCTTCTTCGGGCCCACGAAGAGCGATCATTCATTAGATAGCCTTTATACTACAATCACAACGCGTTGCATCGCATTTCCTGGCTTATTCAGGTGACGAATCTCTATGTGCCTTAGATAAGACTCTATATCCGAGAATTATTATCAGTCGCTTTAAGAAATGAGTCATGTAGATTGCGACCCGTTTCTGGTGACAGCTGTAATCGTATCTCTGTCAATGTCTCGTACCTAGGTAGCTTATGGAAGTTTTTAGGAGCTTAGACCTGTCATTATGTGGAAGGTTGAACTGGTCGATATTATCTCATATCCCATGATGAGAGTGATGATCTTCGTGGCAAGAAAAGTCCACTCACCAAGGGAACTACTGGAGTGATGGCTCCTACAATGAATACAGTTTTCCTACTGGTCCTTGCAATTTGTGCTTAGATGATGGCAGGAGGTTTGGCTTTAGCATCCAATTAGATATAAATCAGCTATGGGAAGGACGTCGATCTGCCTTTGACTTCCATCAAGCCTATTTCTCAGTGACGACATATCTTACGCCCTTTGGCCCATATCTCGTCGTGATTGAGCTTTCATAGAAACTAGAGACATCAAGAGAGAGTCCGAGCCCGTCTACGTAGCTTATCGTCTCATGGGTGGGCATCATATACCCCGCACAGGTCTCAGTCATTTCCTTCAAAATGGCAAGGAGGCGTGGCCAACACACACTTGCATGGCTGAGTGCGATGTCGCTGTGGACACCGTCACTGTCCTATTTTCTGCGGATTCCATCTACTTCTTTACATCTGCATCTTTTGAGGCCCCCTGGTGGCACCATGATGCCATTCTGAGGCCATCATGCGTGAAATTCGCCTACGGTCAAGGCGGAAAATGTCGATGTACTAGGGCGTGATGAAGGGCCTAGACCCTTGATTGTGGGTGTCGAGACAACGAAGAGTCGAAGACAGTCTCCTGAACGTAGACGACAAATATAGATTCGTGATTTCAAATCATTGTGCAATGACTCATGCTTCCGTTCACCTCTCCACGTGGCCATGATGAGCAGCCCCTAGTTGAGCGGTGAAGCTGAGACTCGAACATACACCCAGTCGAGGTATCAAGCTGTGTCTGTGGTAGCAGTGAATCTGATGTTCCCCCTAGCTCCCTGCTCAACTAGAAGACGTTACAAAAATTACTATTTATGATGAGCTTACTGATAAAGGGGGGGTCAGTCTAAAAAGGATACAAGCTACTCTTAGTTATTTGACATTGATCACAGGCCACAACGGCTCTTTCTGACTATTCAATAATAATAATAATAATA
>JALNIO010000407.1:0-26428 GCA_023509875.1 Rugonectria rugulosa
AGTTTATCGTGTCCTAAGGCAGTTTAAATTAGAGAGTGTGAAAGGCTTAGCCCTTGTATCGTTGCAACAAATGGGGAACCTAGATTGGTCTACCTAAGCATAAGGGAAAGGAAAGAGAAGAAGACCTCTCAAGCCTAGCCCTCTACTATATAGCTACATATACGAGCCAGCCTGGCCTTTTCCTACCTCCATTATCTCTTACATTCGTAGCACCCTCGCTGGTATGTCGGTGTCTTATGAGGTCCTGGCTCATGGCGTAGCCTGAGTCCTCCTCGGCCTCTAGCCCGTAACATTAGGACGACGATGCCAAGCGATCAGCGCCATCTACAATGGCCAGTAGGGAGATGAACTGACTAAATTAGCTTTGCTCAAGTACGCAATAAGGTCGAAGATTATCTTATAATAACCCAACTGAGCCATTTCATACGTCTTGGGACTGGTCGAAATAAGGTTAAAGAGGGGAAAAAAAGATAGTAAAGTCAAGAAAAAGAACTAGAGGTGTAACATTTAATATCGTAAACTGATTACGAAATCTAACAAGCGGATGCAACTTAAAGACCGACTTAATATAATGGCACGTAACTCTTATACTAGACCATAATTAGTGGGACAGTGGGAATAAGTTACGTGTCGAAGGATTAGACAGACCGCCTAATCACAGGCCTTGAAATTACGTGGTTTTTTCTGGTGGTTTCTGGCTGAGCCCCTCTTTTCCCCCCGCGCCCGTCCTCTAAGAGCCTTTCGTTCCTCAAGGCACAGGGGAAGGCGCACGTCCGCCGGGGGACGTTGGAAGTTGGAAGCTGGGCGTGATGAGCAAGTTGGCGGCTCCCTTGCGCTGAGTAGCCTTTCGGTACGAAGCTTGCAAGAAGACCCTGTTTTAGGTTGCACGTGTTGAGGAGGGGGCGCGGTTTTAAGTGGTCGGCTCCGGGTGGGTGGATAAAGAGACTTGGCCAATAGGGCGTGTGTGTGTGTTGACGCCATTTTGAGTGGCACGATCTGATGAGCTTAATGCGGAACTAGGAGACCTAACTAGCCAATAGGGTGATAATTAAGACTGGGATCAGGGGACTGAGACTAGCAGGGAAAATTGTCAATTTGCGTAGTTATAAGAAAGCTGGCATGCCAAGATGTTCTGGTGTTGAGACCATTGGACCTTTATCACTCGCACCGGTGCTGAAACCGCACGCTTATTCCCGTCACATATCAATCCATAAGTTTTCCAAACCCAATACAATAGCCCAAAATACCACACGCTACGACTAACTAGGCTACCTAAAGTCTCTTTGTCGGATGCCTCTTATTCCCGCCACCTAGTTCGGCAGTCGATGATCTCATATTAGGACGAAGGGAGGATCGGAGTGTGGCAGATGTGTCAGGGGATCGAGAGTCCTCGTTTTCCTTTGTTTCACCCTCTTCATGGTCATCATTTTCATCAGAGTCTACGGACGTTAAAGGGGAGACCGGCGACCCTGCAAGGATTGGAGATGTTGCGGTAGTTACAGTAGACCTCCTGAGTCTCTTGGCGGCGGGGTTGTTCGAACTTGACTGAGACGATGGAGATGCGGAGATTGCGGGCCTTTTGTTCTGAGATGGAGTGACGGGTTGTTGGGATGGACCTTCCTGCGGCGATTGTGATGATTGTGACCGTGGCTGTTGCACCTGTGAAGATTTCTTCGAGGGAGACTTGAACATAGACCTCGCTGCTGCGAAGCCGCCAGCTTGGAATGGGCCAGGTTCGGTTTTGGAGGGAGAGACTGTGTTGGCGGCAGGTGCAGGTGGCGTGCTCTTGTCCGGAAATGTCCAAGAGTCGGGGACGACAATGAAAACATAATCCTTCTCATCAACGGTAGGGGCAGCTACCATAAGACTATGGTCAAGCAGGCCAACAATCTTGCCGACGCAGTTGAAGGGCACACCTGGAACGAACTGTGTATCTTTCCTATCTGCCATCTTCTTGCAGAGGAGAGAGAATGGCAAAGCGCGAATAGGGAAGAGAATAAATACCTGAAAGGAGTGGAAGCCTTTGAAAGGGCTCTTTGATGGCTGACCCGGCGTGATGTAGGTACAGCACTGGATAAATGCACAACATCTCAGCTGCGCATCATCCAACATCGGGACAGAGTCCTTGATCAAGTGGGTTTGACCAGTCCCGAGAACCTGCCCCGTCAAAGAAACAAGCGGTTGGATAAGTGGAAAGCCCTCACCATTACAAAGAGTTCGTGGGTCAATGCTGATAGTCACATTAGAGGCAATCGCGATAGTCGAACTCGAGCTAAGGGGAAATGATAAGTCTGCTTACGCTTGGTATCCAAAGTCGCGTATGAGAACAACTGGAACCTTGTACACTTCGCCGTCACCATCTTCATCGCTGAAAACATCGGGCTCCCGTAGCACCCACTCCAGTGCGTAGGGGTGTGCTTTGCCAGTGAAATGGAACCACCGATTCTGCCACTCTGAATCAACAATCTGCTAGTTATAGACAGAGAGGTTGAGACTAAAGTAGATCGGCAGTGGATCAGGGGATCGATACCGTTCAGGACGCAGCACAGAATATTCAGGCAGCGTCATATAGGGAGGGGGTGGAAGAAAAACTCTAACAAGAGCTTCAACATTAAGGCTCTTTATAAGTTGTTCATCTGATGTAGGAAACCGCGTTGGGGTATCCGGCTGACCGAAAAAGAACATGGTCATATCACTACCAAGGTTTTTCTGAGAGTCATGAGGCATGCGCGGAGGGGGATGGCCGCTAAGAGTGGAAGTTGAGGTGGAATTTGAAGTAGAAGTAGATGAAGACATGATATATTGAACTAGCAAATGTTGAGGGAAAGAAAAAAGGGGGGGGGGAGCAGTTAAGATTACGACTTTGTAAGAGAGAGAGAGAGAGAGAGAGAGAGTAATTGTAAGATAAGCCTGTAAGATTGGCATGCAAATGTACAGAACAAAGAAGAAACACATCTGATATTTATAATCGATTAAATGATATAGTATATACAATGCAAAGATTGATACCACTTGGTAAAGATACTGTATTTCGTTGCACGGAGAGGATGTGGCATCGCCGATCTCCATCCAACATTTTCAGCCAAGAGCTACTATCCCTGCCGATGTGGATACTCCCACAATTGAATTGGTCAATTAAGATAGATGGTGAACAGATCTGCGTTTTCCATGAGTACAAAGGATTGGCCAAAACGTCAGCACATGTCGCCGATCGCAGTAAAGCATCTTGGGGTAAGAACCTTGATACCTGTCAAGTGGATACTTGTATAGCGGAATTGATCAATCAACGTGGCTGTTAAATAGAATGGTTTCTTCTATGATTACAAAGGATTGACTAAGAAATTAATGGATGGAAAAAAAAGAAAAGAAGAAAGTATGAGAGCTGAGCAGTATTTGATAGGTAGATGAAGCAACGTGGTGTGTATTATGTCAATCACATAAGTGCCCTTTGATGTTACCATTACAACGAAAGAGGGTGAAGGGATATTTTGATCTATTGGTATATTAATACTCCAGCGATCGTATAAATAAGAGGGTGTAGGAGTATGATGCTCTACTGGTATACCGGTGTGATGATGCTCCGAGTAGATGATGGGATGAATAATCAAGTCTGATATCGGGATGAAATTGGAAGAGTAAAGAAGACCATGGCGGGATAGCCTATTATTTATTGGTAGGTGGGTCAAGACGATGACGATAGACGATATTATCATATAGTTTGATAGGTATAATAGAGATAAAGATGACGTGGGACTATCGGGATAGAATCGGATCAAGAGCAGAGTAGGAGCGGCTGGTGTGGGAGAATCGATATTCTGCCCCAAAATGAACCGATCACAAAACAGCATTGTGAATGGCATCAACCTTTATCGTTCATATTTATAATACTATTTAGCTTCATACACATGAGTACACACCCTAAGAATATTCGTACATACACTATCTTGTAATGGATTCGTCATTATCCGCTGCAGTTGAAAGGTTGCGTAGTCGAACGCGTGGCAGCACACTCAGCAGTCTCGGGTTGGGGACGTACAATAATGTCTTTGGCGCGAGAAGCTCGAATAGAAACGCAACACCAAGAGAATCACACTCTACTGCCCAACCAAGCACATTAGATCATGTTCCGGATGTCCAGCCTGTGGGCCTGGCATTAAGGAGGCCACACCCTACTGTCCAACCGGGTACACCTGGTGATATTCCAGAAACCGTACCTACAGACCCGGCACTAGAGGGATCACAGCCAACTAACCAATCAAGGGAACCAGATAATCACCAACAATACCAATCAAGTGTATATCAGATCGACTATGCCAATTCGCAGACACATGCGGCAGGAAACTGGATGAGTCGACCACCACCAAGGAGCACGACGCCGATGAAAGCGTCTCCAAGAAGAAGAGGCAGACCACGAGGTTCTCGTGTATCGAGGGGAAGAGATGTTCGAGAAGGATATCGGGCGCTGGGACATCAGCCAAGCGCATATGAAGCCGGCACCATCAATACTCAAGTACAGGGATCTGAAAGTTGGATGAGTCGACCGCCACCAAGAAGTGCGACACCAGTAGAAGCGCTCCCAAGGCCAAGAGGCAAACCGCGAACTTCTCGTACATCATCAAGACGGAAAGATGCCCGGGAAAGAAACTGGAGGCAACGGAGACAAGCCCAGCAGCGAAGACCACTGGTTGCCGCTGGGGCCCCTCCTGGCAGTTCCCATTTACCATCTAATGCTTCACGATGTCAGAAAAGGAGGTCGCAACAAGCACAGTCTGTACTGGCGCAAGAGCTCATAGCACCAAACCCCACACAGGCTGCGGAGATAAACAATGCGAGCCAAGATCACCTGCACAATGCGCTGGGCATGCAGCACTCTATTAGCATTCTAGGCTTTTCAGATATGAGTCAACATGGCGATCCAAAGCGTGGATCTAATCGACACGAACGGGGGCTGAACAACCAGCAAGAATCGCAGTTAGGAACATTGCCAACGCCTACGGAGGTGGTACAGTCGACCAACACAGGCAGATCTCATCCTGAGGATGAACTGGATCGACGTGGATGTATCGCGGGACCGAGGCTGCAACATGGCCGACAAGAACCTGGCACAAAGCGCAAGGCTGATCAACATGGACAAGAAAAAACCAAGAGGCAAAATCGAGGGCGGGTTGAGAATAGCAACCTTGAAGAGCAAAGCCGGGCGTTACACCAAGCTATTAAGCACCTAGAAGATGAATTTACAGAGAAGGAGAGGATATCCTACACAAGGGATTGGTGTAAGCCAGTCCCCCGTGAGAGGAACATATCCACAGTCATGGACTTTTATCAAGCATTTCACAACATGGACACCCTACCCATACACACATGCATGATATGCTATCAGAAGATCAGCGCCATGGAGATGGAGGAGCTTAGCTGGGAAGAGTGGGCAAATGGCGAGGCGATGAAGAGCTGCCGCACGTATTCATGTCCCGATTGCTTCCCTATTGGCAAGGCTATACCGAGCTGCGAAGACTGTGTAATGAAGATCCGCGAATGCAGTATGGCGCGGGGTGGGAACTTGCATTAAGCACTTGGTTGCGAGCACATGTACCCGGATGCTCTCAGAGACTTGACATTGGTTGAAGAGAAGCTGATTGCCGTCAACACCCATTTCGGCATCGTTGCAAGAGTCAAAGTGACAAAAAGCACCAAGCAGAGCACGGCATATGCGCGCCATGTAAAGGGCCATATAACTGTGTTTCCAAATAGTGTTGAAGACTTGGTTACCACAGTACTACCACATCCGCTTCTGCAATCTTTGGAAGACATCCATATTTCCTGGCATGGGCCGCAAAGACCAGCCCCCAGCGATCTATCGAAGCTGCTCTCCGTCCGGCGAGGAGCTGTGGAACGGGCGTTGCTATGGCTAAAAGAATTTAACCCCCACTATCGGCATATCCAAATCGACAAAGCCGAGCTGGATAGCTGGGGAGAGCCGGCGCACGGGGTTCCAAGCCGGATCTATGACAGGATAGAGAGAGATGAACCATCAGCATGGGAAGAAACGCGAACAGCGCACATTGTGCCCCCGGCAGAACGTGGAATGGACGAGACTGGGCCCCAGTCACTCGAACAGATTGTGGACGGGCTTGGCAGAGCGTATGATGAGAATGACGTAAGCTACGATGAGGATCGGCAGCTCTACGACGAGCGCAGTAGGGAGGAGCTCGAGTATGAGGGCATGGGGAGCTTCCTTGATGAGATCCTTGCATCTGGCATATTTCCATTGGATACAGCACCGCGAGCGACCGATGCCGATAAACTGCAATTTGCTATTGATACAATCAGAGGTGAACACACAAATGCGCAAGCACAGCCGCCCAACCAGCCGACTGGCAGCGGGAGCGCGCAGGATTCGCACCTTCAGCCATACGTTCACATTTCAAGAGGCAACGAGTTTGCAGATATGAATGATCTCTGGCATCTTGCAAAAACGTTTCCAACGCTGTTCCCGTTCGGTTTCGGTGGGCCACGGTGTATGGAAGAAATGGAATCGGACCTATGGAAGAACAGTTTCCAGCTCACGGGGCATATCCGTGATAGAGACAGTACCGGCATTGGAGAGGGTGGAGGGGGCGCAATTTCGCCAACACGTAACCTTGGACTGCGTGCATGGGTGAAGAAAGTGCTGCAGCGGCATGGTGGTCGCTTTGCCAGCCATCCGGCGTTTTCATTCCTAGTATTCAACATTGAGGTTCGGTCTAGGAATAGAGGAGTAAGTATGGTGAGTGTGCGACGGAACGATTTTCCTGAGGTCGAGAGGATCGTTCAGTCGTTGACACCGGAGAGGTTGGTGGAAGTGCAAAAAGAATTAGAGGCGGGTGGGAGCACCCGAGATGAAGATGTCAAAAGGCTCCTGCGGTACATCTCATACTTTGGCTACAAACAGGTCATGTCCCAGGAGTCGCGGCTAGCCATGCGCAGAAAGATCAAAGCGCTCATCATCCGATACGGTATACCCGCGATTTGGTTTACGCTGAACCCTAATGACATTACGAACCCAGTAAAACTACATCTGGCGGCATATCGAAAGGAGGACAACGCTGCCGCGGAAGCAACCTTGCTTCGGGCCCTTCAAGATCGGTACGAGAGAGTGAAACTGGCGATAACCGACCCCATAAGCTCTGCCATCTTCTTCCACCGCGAAGTAGAGATGTTTTTGGAGCATTACGTCAAGGTTGGGGAGGAATCTGTGTTTGGCCAAGTTGGGCAGTATTTTGCTGCTGTCGAGACCAACGAGCGCGGTGCTCTTCATGTCCATGGTTTGTTATGGCTTCAAGGGAACTTGGAGCTTGGGAACTTCATTAGTGCATATGGATATAGGGAGGATGACGAGAGTGCGGCGATGGAATGGGAAGGAATCCTGAAATATGTCGATTCTGTCTTTACTGAGGTATGTGCATCCATATAACTACGGTAACGTATCTATATGACCAAAAGCCAAAATATATTGAAAACTAAACTATTATCTAGGATCTGGATGAATCCGCTGCGTTTAGTGAGGAGAGCGAGACCAGGGTAGTTTACGACAACATATCCCACTTGATGGTCGATACGGGCCGCTTCTCTGAACAGTTTGACGATGAAGCCCACTTTTGCGCGGGCAGGGTCCAGATGCATGTCCACACTGCAACTTGTGTCAAATACTCTCATAACCAGGAAGGAGGAAAGAAGCCTACCTGTCGATTCCATGCGCCTTGGAGGCTTCTTGCAAAAAGCGAATTTGGGGCGGATGGTATACTCCGGCTCAAACGCTCACATCCCATGATCAACCGATGGAACAAGCCAATGGCAGTTGGGCTGCGGCACAATCATGACATCTCCTTCATCGGAACCCAAAGCAAGACAATGGCACTGATATACTACTTGACAAACTATGCCACAAAGGTCCAAGATCCGATCTGGAAGAGGGTGGCCATAGCAGCAGAGCTCTTTCCGAGTATCAGCACAACCAGCGCCGTCGGGCTAGGTACAACGACTGCGAACTATGAAGCCAAGGCAAATATAAACCGCCAGTATCTAATGAGAATCGCAAATAGAATATTTACTGAGCGGCCATTATCGCAGGTGGAGGTGATTGCGCACTTCCTGGATTACCCAACTGAGTTCTCGAGTACTACACAATGGTCATACGTGAACATGACAACGATATACTGGGCAATACTCCGACGCTGGCAGTATCTCCAGCAATGCAATGGCGCTTTAGGCGATGACGATGATAAACCTAGTGAGAATATAGATGGCGATGACAACGATAACGGTAACGGCGACGGTGCCGAAGTCAGTGCTGAGAGGGTCTTTGTGGGAAGCAATGGCAAGACGCTACCGTATGTTGAAGCTTACCACCACCGTGGAGAGGTGCTGCAGACGTTATGTTTCTATGATTACGTGTCGCTTGTTAAATTACACAAGAGGATAGATCCATCTCTTAAGGCGTTGGTGAAGATAGAATTCGAAAGGAACTGGAAGCCGGGAAGGGACTGGGTGCAAGTCCTAAGACCCCCGGGGAAGTATGCAGTGCCGTGCATGAACGGCTTTCTCGATATGGACTTTGATGTTGATTCAAACGCAGACAAACACCGCAGGTAAGCACAAGCCATATAACGATACAGATAAATAAGGATCATGTATTGATATTAGTACTAGAGCTGCAGTACAGCACCTTGCACTCTTCGTACCTTGGGAGAAGTTTATTACAGCAGCGTCTGGTGATATCAACGAAATCTGGGAGCACTGGAGACGGCGACTGCCCAAAAGACTCCAGACTATCGCAGGCAACATCCAGCTCTTGAAGCGATCAGCGGAAGATGCGCGGCGAGACGCAAAGCAGTGGGCGGCTGCGGGAGACGACGCCGTTTTGGATGATATCGATGCTATGGGGTATGATCTCCAAGATCCTGCAGGCCCTATAAAAGCATATCGCCCAGGCCAGCTTGGCCAGCTTGGCCGATTGATTGAGGCAGTACAAGGTGCAATGGCCCCCAACCAGGTGACCGCTGGCTCGGAGCATCTTTCGCAGATGCTAGATCAGCTCCGCGAAGTACAAGAAGATATCACCGACTTTGCGGATGATGTCGGGACTGTTGCTTCCGCAGAGAACCCAGAGCAGTACCAGCCAACTATGGTAGCCGGGAGCGAGCTCCCAACGCCACGTCAACTTAAAGGAATTAAGCGCAAGCAGGATCAAATTGACAAGGAAATTGTGAAGAGAATCCAAGGCTCTGATGAATCTCAGATTACGCAGAACGCAGGTGCCAGCGCAGAAGCATCACTGGACCATACCCTCGCGGGCGCGGGAGATGATATTATAGAAATGTCAGAAACAGAGACCTGGAACACCCCAAACACTGGGAGACCCAGTGCCAGGGTCGCTTTTGGACCGTCGACAACATTCCTCCATGCCGGTCGGGACATTGCAAGGAGGTTCGCCTTGAACGAGCGGCAGGAAATCGCCTTCCTTTTAGTGTGTCGCCATCTCGATACCATTGGGAACGGAGATGACAGCGACAACGTCAATACCAGCAATGCTGAGAACAATCAGAATGCACAACTGTGCGAGTTCCTAGGTGGAGAGGGCGGCACCGGGAAATCCAGGGTCATCGAGGCGTTGGCGGAACTGTTCACCAGTAAAGGCATATCACACAGGCTGCTGATGACGGCGACATCCGGGGCTGCAGCAGCGCGTATCAACGGCGTGACCATTCACTCCGCCTGTGGGATGCAACCCAACGCATCTGGCAACGGCAAGGCGGACGATGCTAGCGCGGTAACCTACGTGGACGGTGACGCTCGAAGAAGATGGAGAGAAAAATGGCTGCTCATCATTGACGAAGTGAGCATGCTGGGCCTACAAACGCTCTGTGATATCAATAAGCGACTTTGCGCCTCCCGAGGGTCGAATGACGATTTTGGCGGGATCCCAGTGGTGCTACTGTCGGGAGATTTCCACCAGTTCCGCCCGGTGCAGAACAGGTCACTGCTGACGCCGTGGTCCGCCCTTAGGGTTGCGGATGAAATGAGGGCACATGCACTCTGGGCTCGATTTACCACCGTCATCATGCTCACCGAACAGGTGCGCGCAGCGGGGGACCCGGAGCTGCAGCGACTGTTGACTCGGATCCGGCAGGGAGAGCAAGACGAGTCCGACATGGAGCTCCTCAACAGCCGGTGCTTCAGGGAAGGACGAGCCATACCATGGAGCAAGGGCGTTACAGTAGTCACACCGCTGAATAGCACCAGGTGGTGCCTAAACATGGATGCCGTTTTGGCTTTCCAGAGGAACGAAGTGAAACCGGTCCGGATATTTCTATCCGAACACCGTTGGGGTAAGCCCGACACATTACCGGTAACGGAGGAGGAGGCTACGCTTATGGCCAGCGTTGGGGATGACAGCAAGATCTGTGTGCCGGCTATATTCATGTTCGTGCCTGGCATGCCGGTTGCGGTGACCATGAATATAAACCCAGGCCTCAAGCTCGTGAATGGCGCCAAGTACACGGCGCGAGAAGTTATACCGGACACCAAAAGATTCCCAGGCTACCGGCTCGCCCCGAACATCATCCTCCACTTTGGACCACCTACCGGCATCATCCTGTCGTCCGAGTCAACCAAGAATTTCGAATTTGATGAAATGCCACCAGGCACAATCCTGCTTACTCCAACGAGTGCCCAAATACCAATCGAAAAGAAAACGAGGGCCAAGAGGAGGCCTTGGCAGAGGCATAATGTGAGCCGCCGAGGACTTCCCTGCACTGCGGCATTTGCATGCACCGATTACAAAATCCAAGGAGAAACCCTCCTCCAGATTGCGCTGGAGCTGCGAGGAACCGGGACAAGGCCGAATAACAAGACTGGACTACTGGAGCCAAGAAAGTGCGATCCATATAGCCTGTATGTGCAGCTATCGCGGTGTAAATCGCTGGATGGTATTATGTTGCTGTCAAAGGCGCGTGTGGAGGATATAGTTGGCAATAAAATACCACAGGAAATGTTTGATGGCGAGGCCAGGCTGGAACAATTATGCAGGAGAACAATAAGCGAGGCCCGATTATCAGTATCGCGCCCATCCGCGCCGTATCAACAATAATGTAGTTTTTTTATAGTTTACGGAGTAGTCAACTAGTTAATCGACCAGATACTCAGCCAGATCCAAGGAACAGTTAGGAAAGTACTGAAGCCGCCAACTTGCCTCCCTCGCCCAGCTTCCAACCTTTCCCCAGCGATGAGTGGTCTCCTGAGCGGGACAATAATGGTCCGATGATAATAACAGTGTGTTCAAATATTTAACCAATAAAACGACATTATTAAAATTTCTGCCAAATGAGAGTGAGAGGATGAGGTCCAATAAGGGGCCCAGGTGGTATTAATCTGGGCCAATAAGAGATGCAGTTGCGCTTCCAAATTGGGTAATCGATCGATTTTGGATTTTTGAGGGGGGCTGGGAAAAAAAAACCCCAGAGCTTAAGAAGACCTTTCGTACCGAAAGGCAAAATCAAGCATTCTAAAAAATACTCGCGACTTGGGTCAGTCATGACCATCAAAGATGCAAAACAATCATATACGAGCTCCAGTTGCCTGGAGATGAACATTCTCCCTCATGCACAGTGTTAGTTGCATAAGTACCACCAGCAATGCAGTCATCGCCGTCAGAAACCACAGCATAGTAAAAACTCTGATCCGATTTGAAATAGCAGTATTCGTAGGTGTCATTGAAGTTGCTGCAGGACTTGGTGCTGTAATCGCTGCCCGAGGCAATCAGAGTGCCATTCGAACACGAAGTTCCGCAGTAGAACGACCATTTATTAGCCGCAGTAGTAGAGAGGATGAGGGCTGAAATAGCGAGGAGCTTCATAGTGAAGTTGCTGGTTTGGATTTGAACGCTCTATAACGTATGTTAGATGACGACACCAATCGCTAACCCGCAGACGCTCACATGATTGAATAAATTGCAAGATACATATAGCAATCAATCAAAATAGTGGAATGAAAGGACTCCTTGATCTGAACCACAGATTTCGAGGTCTGGCTTCTTTATACATTAGCTTGGCAAGAACCGAAAGTTGAAGAAGACTATCGCTTACCCCATCGCCGCTCATGGAGTCTCAGTTCATCAAAGTTTTTCTCGGGTATCATCCGACTTGTTTATGCTATATCTAGGATTCAGGGCCGCGTCTTCAGTGACGTCAGACACCCTCAGACATCTTAGACGATTTTATGTCTAAAATGACATCGGAAATATGGCTTATCAAAGTATGGATTTAGACCGCCGCGTGTTTGGCATTCTAAGTGAAGCATCGTAGGGCACTGCCATGCTGATCTCCTTTCTTACTAAGCAATAATCCGCCGAGAGGTAACCAGTAGACACGGCTGGTTCGTAAAAAGATAAAATTAGCATTATAATAATAAAGAAGAAATTTCTCGTTCCCAGAGTGTCTACCAACCGGAGGCTCAGCACCAAACCCATGCCGTTGTCAGGTTATTGTGTGGCGGGAGCCATAGCGAATCATTCGGGGGATATACAGGAAAGAAATGGCCCGTGGAATTACTAAGCGGAGTCTGTTTGATTTCTTGGCTACATCCACATTCATGCTTATTATAGCCAATAAATGACCACGATCTCGGTGAGAAGAGATTGCGACGCCTAGAGACCGCGGTCCGCTCCCGACTTTGCCCCGAGAATGTTATCATTACCTTTGTTCTATTAAAAGTGGCCGTTAATCGAAAGAGCGCCTCAACGTGGTATTTCCACCGTATCTGATTTATGTGACATCCAAGTGGCTGATGTAACGTTCTCGGATTAAATTGTTAGATGTTTGCCAAACTTGGCTCAAAATATCTACAAGAGTTCAGTATCCATATATTAGATTCCGTTCCCCGCCCCTCAGTAAGTCTTGCGTAGGTGACTTTTAGAGGGCTCGGTCTCAGTCAAGTTAAGAGTTTTCTTGGACCCCTGTTTGCACGCACATTTAATGCGGCAGGATCTAGATCAGTGGTGGTGGAAGAGATAACCAAGTGGGGGAAAATATACGAGAATAATGGGGAGAGCCCAGCCAAATTCGCCTCTTGTTTTCTTTCCCATGGGCACAACATCACTCGCACTATATCAAAAGGTATAGCGTAAAACAGTCTATTCGGTATGACTCGATCAAGAAGATAGCGAATTGCCATCTTAGGCACCGAATTCCCTGTAAGACCACTGGTTCGTACACTTCAGGTTGTTTGTTCCAAAGAAGATCCATCCCTAAATACATAGGTGGCCCGATCGTGTTCCCAATTAAATGTCGCCTAAACCTGGATCGGCCTGCGTATCAACGCCAATGGTAATATATCCTAGCACCCCCTTTGTGATGTCCTCTCCATCTAAGGGAACAATATCAACAATTGGATTATATCCGCCAACAGTGTCTTGGGGAAAGACTGAATCTTCTGAGTTTTTTGTGCGATTAATCTGGGTATGGCTTGCATAAGGTTCCACAGCCATCAGCTTCTCCGAAATACTCTCACTAAAGTACAGCTGACCGACGGAATTGAGATCTCCGGTGCGAACGGTACCATTTGAGTGAAGAACATAGTCAGTGAATACTATCCCTTGGTTAGCCTCTGTTGTCAGAATACCGTCGTCTTACTCACCTTGAGCATGAATATGGATACTGCGCCCAGTGTAGAAACCGGGGAAATTCGTCTTCATTTCTAGGAGACCTTCGTCATTAGAGGGCCATAGGCCCCTCAACCAAGTGGTATCATCTGTGTGCACATCGGTTTCCCCAATGACGAAATCGGAGATACTCATGTTGAGTTGCTCCAACAGAATAGCAAGATCCGTGTTCGGGTCGCGGCCAGTGAAACTGGAGTAGCTGCCCGTAGCATTGCAATGCCAAAGAGAGACTAGGGCATTAGGGAGGGGCTCGCATGTAGCCATATCGAGGAGGCCGATGTCAAGCACCAGAGGAACTCCGATTTGATCTTCACGCATATCTTGGCGAAGAGTTTGAGACCTTGGCCAATAGTATGGACCAGATGTGACATCTGGAGTCAAAACGCAGGTATCGTTCTGCATCACATCATAATAGGGTGCCTCGGTGACGATTTGGTAGGTTGTATTGCCGGTAGCCAAGTCGCGCTTCATCTTGTTGCGTTTCTCATACCTCTTCTGGTTGAGGCTTGCAACACTTGCAGAGCAACGTTTGGAGAGATCCGTATGCCGTTTAAGCAGGGCAGGTGAATATTCAGTGCCGTGGGTAAGAACTCCAAGGGCAAAGATGCCAAGAGAGGCAATGGTTAAGAGTCTCATAATGAATATAAAGTCTAGAGAGCGGTGATTCAAGCTTCTGAAAATGAAAGAAGTGCTGATGATGATTTTTATTTTCACACCTAAACACAGTGGCCTGAGAGATAATTTATACTTCTTCAAGACAGTATATTAACAGAGAGCTCTCATATCAAATACGGGTTCCTGACCTGACGATATTTACCGATATCAAGTCCCGACACCCCTTGAATGAATAGTATCCCAAAATAGAAGGAAGAAAATGATATGTGGAAACCATCGTGGACATCCGCCACGTCCCAAGTCCGTAGCAAATCACCAGGCGTAAATTACCAACTGACGTAATACGGAGCCGCATCTCTGGAGCCGCATAAGAGGCCTAAAACGCAATCTAATATGCAAATAGGGTTTATTCCCCTCTCCACCTAGTTACGTGGCCGAGTGAGAGATCGTTAGAGATAAGGTAGCTTTCTATAGGCATGAACGTGGGACGTGCGGTTCACAGGGCTTGGAATCAGGTTTTGAGAAGTGAGTAAGAGTACGATACGCTGACTTCTCTGTCTTTCTCTTTTGCTTCTCTTTCATTATGCCCTTGATGATTACGTGGAAGTTGGGAAATTTATTTAGTTAGGTCCATGCAAGATTGTAGATTGCTGATTGCTGATTGAAGACATCGCGAAGGTCTCTCTTCTGTTCTTCCGACAATCATTGCTTCATATGGGACCTGGTGTTGCTGCTGCTGCCACCCCTGTACCGCGGAATGGACTAAAATGATCCGCGTTCAAGCCAACGATATGCTGCATCCCAGAATAATTCCTGATGTGCAGTTACTGTTCTTGAGGCATCTAACGGAGCATAGCCTCAATCCTTAGGCCGGTACTACATGGGATGGGATATGCATGTTTATCAAAGTAAAAAGATCAGTGTAGCATTTCCGTTGGCTCTGGAGCCCCTATCCAATTTGCTGTGCATTCAAGAGGCCCTGGATGATCGTGCGACTTTGAACCATCTACAGACGAGAAGAGGAACCAATCAGTCAGTGGAAATATCGGACTTTAAAATAATAGTTATTATATCCTATTACTGAAAGCTCCTAGTTTCTCCAAAGTTGTACACTGAAAGGCCATATTAGCCTATAATGCCACTGCCGACGCTAATATCCAATGCCGTATGTCCTTCCAGGACCGTGTGAGCGGTTACGCATATCTGAGGCTCCGCCACTTTGCCAATGCAAAGGCAACGTGGACACCTGGCTTTGTAATCGCGAGCATTTCACAATATACGTGGGTCTGTAGACGTCTTATTGATTGAATTTTGTGTGATACGGAGTCGACTTTGAGCAAGAGCCCACTTACCTAGCCCTCGGCATTTGCGTTTTTTCAAAACACCGTTATAGACCGAAGAAGATGCCGTATCAACAGGGGCCGTTGCTATCGGCGTGGATAAGATGGGACGGCAACAACTACATGCGTCTCGTATTATCCCTGGCTCGACTCGGTTATAAACTTTCTGCCAAGCAATACAAGATTTGTTCGGAGAGCCTGTTCCTGTTGGGAACGAGGTGACGACTTATTTATGATACTTGTAAGTATGCAGCGCGAGCGATCCTTTTAAGGTAACGGCTTATTACGGTGAAATTGACGAGATGTACTTTAAGCATCCAAGCATCAGCTCATTACTAGTGAATCTTTGGTGCCTGCTACAGAAGCGCCCGGACGCGCAAATTATATCAGCACTCAACTCCGGTCACATCACGACTGCAGAGATCAGTTAGTGGCGGTAGCTGCAGCTAGTTATCAGCACGCAAGGTTTAGATTCTGAGGTCTAGAACAGCCATAATCTCCAAGCTACTTAGTTTAATAAACTCCACTGCTCTTTACCATCTTTTTCGACGGCCTCCCATATCTCTCGCATGCCTCTTCTACCAGCAGAAAAGGGATTACTTCCCATCTCTACGGCTGCCTAAGCCTTAACCCGATCATCTTCTACCTTGCTCTGATCTAGGTAGGCCATCATCTCTTCCTTAGTCTGATCTCTAGAGCCTGATGACCATGTACAACATTTACCCATCTACTTTCAGTCAAGGCACCACTGGTAGCTCGCTTGATCGTATCATAGAGGCAGACCCAGCGCCTTCCTATATTCTTAATTGGTTTTAATACTTCCACTGGGCTGGGCGTTATGCCATATCTCTCGAGCGATAACATATCTCTGATAGATAGCCCGGGGGTCATCATATCTTAATATGGACCCCGCCCCTGCCTGTGTTGATGGTTCTGCTAGCGACACTGCCGGCGTTCTGCTACTCATGCCACCGACATTAACGACAACACAGCCGGAACCATCTCTACCTGATCCTGCCTGCTCTGGCGATCCCGGGGGTGGTACCGTAGGTGTTGCCCGTGCCTGCTCAGGTGCTGCCGCCGATGATGATGCTACTGACGATTGTAAGAGCTCTTTACACCGCAGAGGGCATGCTTTCGAGGTCGTCCTATGGCCTAATATGTGACATCTGCTGCACTTAGGCTGTGCCCTCGGTTATGCCGCCGCCTCAACTGCCACAAATACACTAAGCTCTCGCCTCGTGCTTATCGGTTGATTACATCTCTCGTTGTGCTGGCTCGAGACTACTCTAAGTTCCGGCATAGGCTGTGGTTAAGCTATATATCGCCTCAAGTGCCAGTGAGGATGAAATCGCTCCAGTAAGAGGGCCTTTTTTTCTTCGTTAAGCCTTTTTAAGGCATATGCATACAGTAGTCTATGTGATGATATGAAGCTCTAGCTGCAGGTAGCTTTAAACGCTGGAATTAAACGCTGTTGTTCTTTTGCCTTATGTAGAGCCTGATGTGAAACCCAACCCTGTATGGGCATACTCATGGTGGGTAGCAGTTTCGGGTCGTAGGGCAAACGAAGGAGGCTATGATTCTTCATGGAGGGAGGGAGACTTGAGACTTGGGATGATGAAGGCTGGGGGAAATGCCAGGATCAGGTGGGGGTGGGATTATGTTGGTTGCTTGTTGGATGGATTGAATTGAATGTAACAAGTGGGCCCTTGCTATGTAAAGTTGGAAAGAACACCGGACGCAACCAAGGCGCTTATACGGATGTTGGTTCTATATTAAGAAACCTTCTATAACTACTGTATTTTATTGGCTAGCTTATACCGGACCTTTTTCCCCCAGTGTTGGTTTCACTGTAAAGTAATAGATCTATTTTGGTAATCTTACTGGCGTTACGCCGGCCTTCTATTAGGCATATAGATTACATGACCATCTACAAGGCCAGGCTAGGTCAGGCCAAGCCAGGCCAGGCGGTATTCACCTCTATATCAAGTAGGAAGATACCGTCTCTAGTATGATAAGAGCCCTAGCTCTTGGGTTCCTCTTAGTAGACAACAAGTATATAAGGGGGACTTGCCCATTAGATCCCCCTACGCTCACCTTCTTCCCTCAAGCCCGATACTGTCCAGTAGCACTATCCGAACATAATTCAGCCTCAACCCAATTCTATTACAATTTACTTTATATTTGCTATTATGTCTTCCACCAGCTATAACAACTGCCTCTCACCTGCTACATATGATGGTTTTATTGGCACAATCCGCATTAGGTGGTCGAACAGTGGGGTTCAATAACTTCAGGAACTGGTTAGATTATCTGGAGCGCCACTTAAACAATCAAGGCCCTCTGTGAGAATGCGGCTCATGCTAGCGCCCACCGGCTTCAAAATGATCAGGCTGTTATACGGTATGAAAAGCTAATCCTACTATCAATCACGAAGTCTACTCTAATCTTGTATAAACATGTCTACTTGCCAAACGAGTTCTAATATATTATATAGATCCGCTCTAGATGACTATAGTATTAACAGCATAACTGGACAGCGAACTTACGATGGACATCATATTAGCCTCGAGCTACGCGGTGGCCGTGGGGGATGAAGTAAGACATATGTTTACCTAGGAGGAGTAGGTGACGGTCTAATAGCTTATGATAACACCTATATCGAAGGTGAAACTGTTATGAAGAAGACAAAAAGAGGGGCGCAGATCGATGCAAGCCTATCTTATGGGAACTACGGTGCAGCCTCCTAGAATGCTACACCTACAGCCACAACTACTGCATGGTCAAGCTCGAGCGGGGCTGTAGCAGGTTCTGCTTCTGGCGGATGGGAGTGGGATACTACATATGGTCGATATAGGCGCTTTATTGATATTACAGGGCAATGGGAGTGACAGTAGCTAGTAGAGATATGTATTTATTAGGGTTAGGTTTTGGATAAAGTGGTCGGTATTCAATTAAGATGTATGATTATGTCTGTTCTTCTTCTCCATCCATTTGATCAAATGGTTGCTTTATAATTAGGGATGATTTCCCTTCTTCCAAGTCCTTCGGATGTCCGATCCTTTCCTCCAAGTTCTTCGGGTAGCCGGCATTTTCTCATCTGACCATTGTTGTTGGTCAGGGCTCAGTTTATTTGGTCTTTGCGTTGGCAGAAGCTTTTGATCAGATGGTCCTAGTCTCTGCTCCTTGGGTCACCACTGTGGATGACTTTTTGGTATGGCGTCCGCCTCTGACGTATTTGGCATGCCTCTGATGTATTTGACAATAATCATAGGAAAAGTAAAAGTAAGACAAAGATAGAAATTATAGTAAAGCAGCTAGAAGTAAGGCTCCTAGCCACTAGATATAAGGCTCCTTAGTTGGTGACAGTTACAGCAGGTGGAGGCAGGGCTCCGAGGTCGGTGATAGTTATCACGGCCAACAAGAAGACCAGGCGGTCTGCCAGGGCAGAACCTCTCAGACTCACTGTTACGCCAGCCAGTTAAGCCAATCATGCTGCGACTCACGCTTTAACCGTGAGCCGCATGAAGGACTCACGGTAAGCTCGCGACTCACGACGTGAGCCAGGATGGAAGTATATATACATCACAGTCATTACCAACTAGATAGTTACAGCTAGACAGCTTTCAATACAACTTCGTTACCACAACCACCTTTGGATACTCTAGTGATTGTATATCACGAGACGTAACAACCATTACTTAATATTGCTCTTTGGACTACAACGCCTCTGACTCCAATTGCCAACATAAAACTACGTTCTAGTTCTATCTTGGGAATCAGACCGTTACATCAGTCATGCCATAAAGGTTTCCCAGCCATTCTTAATCATAACATCCATCCAATACGAGCTTATAGATGTCACACCATCTTTGCCAGAGTCCATATCCTTCCATGTAGCCTTAACAATCTCAATACAACGCTGGACAGGCTTTCTTGGCAATGAATGCCGAAAAGTATGTAGACGGGTGTTTAGGAACGCTCGAGCTTGGTGTACGCGGGTATCGCGGAGACATACTTGAGGGCATGTGGTTGTGCGTGCCAATGACGGACTTGGCTCTGGAGAGCTATTTCCCGGCGGTAGCCGCAGCTCGCTGCAGGTCGCCACAAAAAGAAACGGCTGGAAATCCTTCGTTCCAGATTCTGCAGGAATGGATTGAAGAGCTTTCATGATTTGCAACGCGAACGAGGTCATCCATTCATCTGCGTCAGACGTCGGAACTTTTGCAAACTCAGCGTCGTGGTTGATGGAATTAGCCAAATCAGTTCCCAGCCTTGCCGTTAGAACATCTGGAAAGACTCTATACAACTGAAGGAGGCCAACTTGGCGATACACATCTGCCAAAGTCGTCAAATGCCATGCCGGCGTCTGCACATCGCCTGTATCAACAACATCCCTCTGTGACGGAGCCTGCAGTGTTACCAGGGCAGCCTCCAGCTCAAATGCTTCAGTAATATCTTCTTGAATTTGCGAAAGAGTAGCCTGGGTCAGGAAAGCCCGTTTAAGCACTCGGCATCGGTTGGAGCGGACCAGTCGTCCTACCTTGGCCAGGTATGCGTGCGCATCGCAAGCGACCCCCGTCAAGGGATGAGGGAGGCAAAGTGTAGGCAATATGGACGTTGAATCAGTGGTCTCGGAGGCTGTTCTACTTATCGTCAGTATTTTTTTCTTGTTGCCCTGGGAGTGGCCAAAGATTACTCACATCGACCGTATCTGAGTAGTGCCCAGTCGAGCATCATCTGCAATAAAGGCGAGAAACATCTCCCAACATGTCAAGAGTTTCTGAAAGAAGACATGACTTTCTCTAGAAGATGACATTCCTCCAGAGGCTGTTAAGCGGTGCACGTGCGCTTGCACCAAGATGAACTCCTTTATACCAACATCATCTGCATTGAACCAACTCGCTGTGCCGCCGATCATGAAAACTGCAAGAAGGGCTTGCTCATCAACATCAGCCTCATCTAGTGATTGGAACAGGGCTATAGCCTTCTGCCTGAGATTAGTTCCAATTTGGGACAGATGTGGATAGATGTTGGATAGAAACACGGCCGACATGCTTTGTAAGGTCAGATATAATAGTTCTGAAGATGTCCAGGGGCGGGATACTGTAGATCTAAAGGGATTCATGTTGCTGTCGTATAGAGCAAGTATGGGTGCTGTGTCCTTGAAATAATATTCCACTAATATTGTGCTGTAGTCGTTCACCGTACGGGGGACGGGCGCTTCATAAGTAATAGAGGGACTGTCGGGTTTCTGTACAGAGGCACCCCGAGCCGTATCCTGTGCTGATTCTGAAGGGTGACTTGACTCCGATGCGGCAATAGGCATGCATGATGGACTGAGTGCATTGAGTAGCCAGTCAATGTCTTCCATCTCCAGCATTGTATTGTCTCTGTCGGGTACATTTGCTGAGGGTGATGCTGGACTCTGCCAGGAGCTACCACTGAAAGCTACAGGCTCTGATGCTGTTCTACCCGAGAATCGATCCGGCCAGTCGTGTTGAATGGATGAGCCAACTGATAGATCGGGGCAAGGCTCTGTGGTCTCGGATGCATCCTCGCTTATCTCCCCTCTCATGGGACGCGCTGAGGATGCTGACAATGGCTGGTTGTAGACTTGATGTTTGTCTGACCACCTTACGCGCAATGCAGGGCCAGAGCAGCCAGTATCAAGTCGATTGCAGCGGCCACAGATTGGCCACGCCTCGTCGCACTTCACCTGGCACAATCAGTCAACACCAAAAGTCTTGTGTGGGGAATTGCCGTGGTAATTTACTCGCTGTGCCCTGCATTGAGAGCATCCGTGTCGTGATCTCTGTCCTCTCGGCATGGTTCCTGGAAGATGAAAATGCGTTCTATGAAATGTTTAATGGACAAGACGTTTAAGAAGGAACAGTTTCAGCAGTCGGTCGAGAGGGCCCGCGCGTTTGGGTTCAATTCTTATCTGTTATTCCGGGGTAACTTGAGCTAGTGAGCGGGGTCTGGCTGATAACGGAAACGCCACAAATGATTATGGGATGAGTCATCACATGAGGGGCTACCGCCACACAATGTGGCTTGATTCATCGCTATGAGGGCATTTCCTGTGCCTGTTGTGAGGTGTGTTAGTGCTGTGAGGGCACTGAAGTTGCCTCTGCCGCGGCTAAAGGTGCTGCTCCAAAACGCCTGCTTTAAATCATGCTAAAATAGTCTTGGAGTAGTGATGCTCTTATAGTAACGATACCACTGCCTTTGCCACTGACCCTCACCACGTGACACATCAGCTCATGCAAATTTGAGGGTAAAACGGG
This sequence comes from Rugonectria rugulosa, assembly GCA_023509875.1. NCBI lineage: Eukaryota > Fungi > Ascomycota > Sordariomycetes > Hypocreales > Nectriaceae > Rugonectria > Rugonectria rugulosa. The sequence continues at coordinate 21,939 of JALNIO010000407.1, forward strand.
CGAGGTAGGAGACTGGGCAACATAAAATGCTAATCGCGGTCCCTGGAGCGCGTATATTCCAATGCTGATGGAGATTAACATGAGTCACGTCGGCATCCCGCTGATTATACTCAAGATATCATGGCGGCAAATCGGGAACTGTGCGACAGAGGAGCAATATGACACCTACAGTCGATACTGGAACGAACAGAGGCCAAGGTCGGCATCGAGAAACCAGAGCTAAACTTTCAATTCTTGGTGATTTGGTATGTGATTGTATGGCTTACTTCATACGGGGCGTACCAACATCGAAGCTCCAATCTAGATCCATGTTGCCTCCCCGTCTCTATCCCAAAATACGCGACCACTTTTACCACCATCAACGCGAATCATCTGCCCAGTCATTGAGGGCGACCAGTCGTCGCTTGCTAGTACCAAGCACAACCTGGCTATACCTGATGACTCTACAGGTTTTCGAGATGGCACAGTTGCTTCTGCCTCGATCCATCGCATGGAACCTTTGGTGTCTTCATCCCATTCCGCGCGGAAACGTGCAGTGTCGACAGCTCCAGGGCATACTGCGTTGACCTTGGCTCTGGGGTGTATCCTGACGGCATCCGGAGCTAAAGATAGCATTAGCCCGTTTTGCACGGCGGACTTGCTGGCAGCATAGTCTGGGTTTCCAGGAACGCCCCAAATACCGGCTTCAGAGCCAATGATAATGAGTGATATATTCCGCGGTTCGTCACCCTTCTTTTGAGACGCCAGAGTCGCTCCGGTGCTATCACTCGCTGTATCGTTTGGAGTCTCCAGGATTCGCGTTTGTCTGTCCAACTCGAGATAGCGAAGCCACACCTTGGCTGTGATGAAGGTCCCTGTCACATTCTACTCATCATCAGCCAGTTTGCATAACAAAGATTTGCACCAGTCACTCACCGTGTCAAGAGTTTTCCGGAACTGCTCGGCAGACAAATCGATAATGGAAGAGTGACGGTCAAGAAAGCTCAAATCTATAGCTGCTGCGCAAACGCATACAGTAGGCACAGAATGAAAGTGCGTTTTCACACTGTTCCAAGCATGAATCATTTCATTTTCGTTTGTTATATCAGCCGCGACCCAGAGGAGACGACTGTGTTGTTGTGAAAATTTTGACTTGTCGACATCGAATGCACCGACAAAGCAGCCAGCCTTGAGGAATGCGTCAACTATGACTTGGCCGATCTGTCCTCCGGCGCCGGTCACGACAACAACAGTGCTCTCGAGGCCAAGGTCAAGACTCATCGCGTGCAGTGCTTTAATTTGAAAAGTTTCACTGTCCCAATCAAGATCGCTTTGGTAAGATAAGGCACAATATGAGTCATCCATGGAATAAAGGGGATGATATTGACTTCCATGTTTCATGATATCAGGTCAGTAGAAAGGGAGAACTAACGCTGTCCCAAAAAGGTAGGGCGAGACGAAAGCTGGAATTTAATTATTGTGTCATGTTGCCTAGATCGATTGTGGAAAGCCCACGCGGGATGGAAATCGGCCCCGCCGCGTAGGTACTGTAAATACGTTGCTCGGAGTCGGTGCTTGTTCGGGTCTAGGCTAAACCAATGTTCGGTCGAGTTAATCATCCCTATTCAACCACCATTTTGTAATTGAAAATCTATTCTCAAGCGAAGCATAAGGCCATTCATAACGTCGGTATAGTACTTTTGATAGGGTTAACTCATCACCTAAATTCGTGACTGATTTAAGAACTATAACTGAAACTGAACCATATTTGTAGCTACGTATGGGTGACACCACATCCGTGGTGTCCATATTTCGATATCTGCTTCTAAGTGCTCATATCAACATGCGCGTGTTCTACCAACAGGTCCCTGATATCCTTTTTCTCCTTTCCACAGCCACCAGATACCTAAGAACAGGGTAAGGCCACCCCAAATCAGACATGAATAGTTCATATTTTGAGCAGTGACTGGAAGGGAGAGCGGCATGCAGTATATGACAAACCAAACGACCATATAACCGCTTGCGATTACATTCATTGCGTAACCTAGGTTTTTGCCCATACGAAACGGCCCGTAACGAACATTACGCCGTCGTGTGAGTAAATGAGGGAATATAGCTGCGATGTAGGCAGAGGAGGACATGAGTACATACGAACCAACAAATGCATTGAAGGCTGTCTCACTTCCGATATATATGCAGCCAAGGACGGTGACGAGAGCTGCTGAGACGATGGTGGCATTCAAGGGCATTCCATATTTGGCGTTAATGATGGAGAGGAACGAGGGCCATGGCGTAGCACCATCCCGGCTCAGAGCCCAGAGCGTTCGGCCACTGGTGATGCCGAGACCTATCATACTGAGTGCTATGCAGACCTGCATCAAGATCAAGAGACATATTGCCCCATCTGATGACCCGGTGGCTTGAAGATAAATCTCTGCGATCGGGAAAGTGCTGGAGACGAGGCTATCGTAGTCACTAATCGCATACATCAACGCGACCAGGTAAGAGAAGCCAGTGATGAAACCGGTGCCCATTTGCAGCGCCATCGCTACTGGTACATTTCTTTCAGGAGCTGTCATTTCCTCGGCCATGTGACTGACAGCAGCAGGGCAGCCGACACTGTAAGCACCGTTGAGCATGCCAGTCAAAAAGACAAAGCTAGAAGGGTATCCAAGGTCAGATTGCCAGTCTGACCAAACAAATGAAGTAGTCGCATGACCGGATCGACCGTTGAGTCCCGGCATAACAACCAAGACAGTGGTGGTGATGGCGAAGCCTGCTAAAAGCCAAATAATCCCAAACTTGTTCAGATGAGGCATGAAATGACTACCAAAACAGACTGTAAAGCAGATAATCCAGGCTGAAATCACGTATACAGCAAAGACATGGGTTCGTTGCACGCTGTAGTCGGGATGCTTCAAGGCATATAGCTGAAGGATGCTGTTGCTCCAGATAGATGTCATGCTCGCGGAACCGAAAATCAGGCAAGATAGTTCCACCAGCCTGCGAAGAAGCCGATGACACGACCGGCCGATTTTCCAGGTGTTAAAGAAGCCCAGTGATATACGCCAGCGCTCGTAGGCATGGAACTGGCGAGCTCAGCCAGAGATGCTGTCACGGCAAAATAGAAAATGGATACGGCGATGAATTCGTAGAGCACCCCTGAAGTAACTTGTTAGAATCATCAATATCGACTGATTGTGCAAACGTACCAGGAGACCCTCCGTTGAATATGGCAACTTGAACGGTGCCGCCACTCGCTGGCCAGACTGTGCCGATGAGGAGGCCCAGACCTGTGAGCGAGAGCAATCCAAAGTTTGTGGGTAATTCGTGAGACTCTTCGATAATGATTGAGGTACGATCATTATTCTCCAAATCGAGAACACCAAGGTTGCTGAGTTCTTTAGCCTTAACCATGATAATTCGCGAGTTGGTATGGAATTATGCCAGTAAAGTTGGGAATACTTGTTGGCGCAGGCAAGTAAAAGAAGCAGGAACTTTGATATAGATAGGGGGCTCGAATTGTCATGTGGTCTCGTTTATCGTATATACACAAGACAAAGCGAGCGGCGTGGTGGGTGGGACCGGATAAGAGCTAATCTTAGGGGATGCAAGAAGGAGATATGATAAGACAAACAGGGGGAGACAGAGAGTGCTTTAATTAGCGATACAATTTATCGAGTATGCAACCAAATTGTGCAAATTCGACTCTTGCGCGTATATATGTGAGAATGCTACTCATATCGTGAAATCATTTTTAGCTACAATAGACGCACAGGAACTAACATTAAATAATATGTGTTCTTAAAAAACCCGAGAACAGCCAAGCGCCTCCCTGTCTTGTTTGAGTAATGTGGTGGTTGAAGATCGACGATGTGAGTCGTGGGGCAAACTTGGTCCCTTCCCCCAGGATATCATGGGTTGCGTATTGTGTGGCGTGTGGATCAAGACCGACGTTTCCATAAACGGGAAAGTCCTTCAGACCAGTAGTACCCACTTACTGTCATTGACTCGAAGCTGAATTAGCATGAACTTACCCTATTAAGAAGGTCTTTCCAGATCCACCTCGGCTGCGTGAGCTTGCTTGTATGTGACTAGCGTGGAATTTCCTATCACGGTAGGCCTTGCCTGGCTTCGTCGCAGGATATGAAGGTCGCGATTGCGTCATTGCGATCCGTGGGCTACAGTGTCGGCGTCTCGCCGGACTCTACGGAAATCAAGTCTTGAGTCACCACCATAGCTGGCTACCTTTATCATCTTCATTAAGTTTCGTTATCACCACTTGGGGCGCCTAAGTAGCCTATTCCTGGCACTCACTAGCTTAGTAAGGTTTATTTGAATTTTACGTAAATGTGATATAGTTATTTTTGATATAGGATGTTTGTATCCTAAAAAAAATAAAATAAAATAAAATAAGAAACAGGAAGGGATAGTATCTGAGTTAGAAATCCTAAGCCCCGTGGTTGTTGCATACGGATGGAGAATCGTCTAGGATATGGATTGAACGAGTA
>JALNIO010000409.1:0-16414 GCA_023509875.1 Rugonectria rugulosa
GGCAGACGGCTGATTCTTTTTACCCAACAGCGGAAGCCAAAGCCCAGGCCAGGCCAGGCCCCCCAGGGGAGGGATAATCACGAGGGGTGACCTGCTCGTTTACTCGGAGCTCTTGTTGCTTGGGGGAGGAGGAGGGGAAGAAGAGTTGGGGAGCAAATCGATAGTGATAACGAGAGAGCCCGCCGCTCTACCGGTCTTTGGCTGACCCGGCCCCCCCCTTTAGACCGGCTTTCCAGGTCCGCGGTGGGATGCCACCACACGATGTCTCTGGATGTCCCATGCCTGGCGGCGTGGCAAAGTGCTTCGCAAAGGCCCGAAGGAATCGACGGTTTGCGAATCAAACAGCCGGGGAGGGAGTTGACTGACTGCTTTACCGCCAAGTCTGAAAGAGTGTCTCAAGGTAAGACGTAGTAAACAATGAACTGAGCGTAAATATGCAGTACCTGTCCGAAAGTACAGTACTCGTCCACAAGTACAGTACTTCTTCCGTACCGAAACTTGCTGCAGGTACAAAGTACAAAAACTCTGGGGGAGATACGGGTGTAAATGACCTCGCGAGTGTGTGTGAAGGAGTCAGGACAAGGACAGGAACTCAGCCAAACGCCCCCCCTTGTGCCAATCGCACACCTCGCTGGGCTGTACCCCACCGTCTCTCACACCAAAAAATCGAGGCCGGTAGCAGCCACACCCCCTGCATCCGGCCACAGGAAGTCCTTATCTTTAGGTGGGCGAGAGAAGAGTTGACTCTGCTTTGAGACGGGCTCGAAATCTGAACAGCATAAAACCCTCAACCGCCCCGGACTTGCAATCGAGTCTGCTCGGTTCATCTTACACATTCCCCGTCAACTCTTGTTTGATACTTGTCTTCCTGTTTTCTTCCCTTTTTTCTCCCAATTACACCAGAAAACCACACCGCAATCATGGTGAGTCCAACCTGCAAGGTGCCCCCCATCCTATCAGGACAGCCCACTAATACATTCAGGCGCAGTCGGCTACCGTTGTTACCTCGAGGACTGAGACCGTATGCGATCCCCGTTCGACAATTATACCATTCGCAATGTGCAATCGTACTGACAGACCGGATAGCTCAAAAAGTATCTCGACCTTGACCAGAAGGGCATGATCATGGCCGAGTACGTCTGGATTGATGCCGACGGTGAGACTCGATCCAAGTCCCGAGTAAGTAGCCCTACTTTTTCTCTCAGCTCGCATTCCACATATCCCTGCTATTCCCATCTCGCCTCGGCACTGCGCACTGCGCGCTGCCCTGGCTGGTACCGGCGTCATCGCGCCTCCGGAGCGGCTGAGGTCTGGACCTCTTGCCGTCTTCGGTGTCGCACTCGGCGTGTGGCCAATCGACGTCCAAAACATAGGACCGTTCGCATCCACTTCTTGTGGAGGCGTGGAGTTTCCGGTTTCTGGACGCGGGCCTCTCTGAGTGAGCCGGTGTTGGCCGAGAGGGCGCGACCGGAAGAGCAGCACCGGCGGAAAGAGACACAAAGCTATGAGAAAAGACGCCATTTTGCTAACAAGCCTGCTTCCAGACTCTCAAGGAGAAGGAGTACAAGCCCGAGGACCTCCCCGTCTGGAACTTTGACGGATCCTCCACCAACCAGGCTCCCGGCGACAACTCTGACGTCTACCTGCGCCCCTGCGCCGTCTTCCCCGATCCCTTCCGCGGCTCCCCCAACATCATCGTCCTCGCCGAGTGCTGGAACGCCGATGGCACTCCCAACAAGTACAACTACCGTCATGACTGCCAGCGTGTCATGAACACCTACGCCGAGCACGAGCCCTGGTTCGGTCTCGAGCAGGAGTACACTCTCCTCGGCGCCGACGGCCGTCCCTACGGCTGGCCCACTAACGGTTTCCCTGCTCCGTAAGTTGAACCAATATGGATTTTAATATCACATCTAATCGTTTTACAGTCAGGGAGAGTACTACTGTGGTGTTGGATACGGCAAGGTTGTTCAGCGCGACATTGTCGAGGCTCACTACAAGGCCTGCCTGTGTAAGTCAACATGTTGATTCACAGCCAAACTATCAAGCTAATACGTTAAATTAGACGCTGGTATTAATATTTCTGGAACCAACGCCGAAGTTATGCCGGCGCAGTGGGAATTCCAGGTCGGCCCCTGTCTGGGCATCGAAATGGGCGACCACCTTTGGGTCGCCCGATTCTTCCTCGCCCGCATCGCCGAGGAATTCGGTGCCAAGGTTTCTGTGCATCCTAAGCCCATCCAGGGAGAGTGGAATGGAGCTGGCCTGCATTCGAATTTCTCGACAAAGGAAATGCGCGTAGAAGGAGGTATGAAGCATATCGAGGAGGCGCTGAAGAAGTTGGAGCCTCACCACGTCGAGTGCATCGCCGAGTACGGCGAGGACAACGAACTCCGCCTCACGGGACGTCACGAGACGGGCTCCATCGAGCAATTCACCTGGGGAGTCGCCAACCGTGGCTGCAGCATCCGTATTCCCCGCGAGGTGGCTGCCAAGGGCTATGGTTACTTTGAGGACCGTCGTCCCGCCTCCAACGCCGACCCATACCGGGTCACCAAGGTTCTCCTTCAATTCTCTCTGGCTTAAGCGTTTTATAAAAAGATTTAGTCAACCATTGCAGGGTTTACATGGTTTCTGGCGCGAAGGGTTTGGGATAGTCTATTTTCCATAGATGGCATGATGACTGGTCCGTTGGGACTTGTAATTCACACGACGATTGAGTTTACGACCAAACATGACATGGAACCGGAAAATGCTCTCTTTGAATGTGAACAATGAGAAATGCTTCTCCCTTTGTCCTGTTTATCGTAACGTAATGCCATTGGGTTGCAGGGCGAAAAGCCTTTGTCGCTTGGTTGGCAGAGGCACAGGATAATTCCCTTGGAACAAATCACTAATACCAGATCATGAAGTATTTACTCCGTACTCTACAATCAATCAATTAATTATTTATTTATTGAGACATGTGTCGCCTTGATAATGCGAGAAGCCGCAGTTCCCTACTGGCTGGATAGAGCGCAAAGTCAATCAGCGCTGGTTGACGGCGAACCCACGTAAACCTGTGATAGAGAACACTAGTCCCACGTTCGAATTGAGCGTTTCGGTGAGTCTGATTTCGGACCATTGCTGAGGGTGCTCTCTCAATCTGCTGCGAACTTCCCACTCTCTGCGTGGCTACAGGCTGACGTGAACCTGAGTCAGGGGCTGGGTACCTATGCAGTGACTACCTACTCGAACCAGACGACCCTTCCGACAGAAAGCTCCTTGCAGTGTGCTCCGAGACAACGAGAGATGAGGCGATGAAGGCGGACACATAGGCTACAACTGTCCATTGGTTTTTAGATACAACCATGAAGAATACCAACAACGTCAGGAAGAATGGGCGAAGAATCGCGATAAGATGCAATAGGCGAGAGCCGAAGAATTATCCAGAGAATCCCAACAAAAAACTTCCAAGACCATGATGCTAGATGGGATTACGACGATGCCCCCCCTCGAGGTTTCAAACCCTCGCTCCTTTCAGGACAGCCTACTGAAACGTTATACCGTTGGGGCCATAACGGCCTTACCAGGCTGGCACCTCGGCTGAGAAAGAAACTGAAGAACTAACGATAGCAAAGGCGGCAGGCAAGATAACCAAGCTCACGAAAAACCAAAACCAACCTTGTCCCGTCCGTCGGGCGTGGGGAAACAGACGCCAGATCCCAATCCCTTGCACAATTCTGGGAGATCAGGCTTTGAAGGAGCTTGGGGAGCGGATGGCTCAGGAAGACTACCCAACACGACCATACGCAACCCCTCAAGTCGAAGAATCAGACGACCAACCCATGGTACCCATCCCGCCGCCTGCTTCCGTGCAGCCAGCCCCCCCTCCATTTCTGAGTAGCCAGCTCCCACCTACCTAACTGAAGCTGAATTCCGAGAATTGCCGCCTCGTCTATAACCTCACTTGGATAAGTTGTTATCCTAAGCCGAAACCAGACAGGTGCCACCAGCCCCCCAAACCGAACCCAAGAAAGGACGACATGAGCTCGAGAAGATCCGTGCCATAGAAGATTATGGGCTGCCGCCTTTTGAGCTGGGGAGGCATCTGAAGGAAACCCCCATCACCTATAACTACAATAAAGAAGTGGTCTAGGGATGGACAAGAAGGCGACGTTAGGTTAAAATCGTAGTCGGTGTATACTTCAGCGCGCTCTATTACCAAAGCAAGGTTAATGGTAAATTACATGCTCGAATCTGCCGTCCAGACGTCTTAATTAAGGGTAGTTGGGACACGAGTTTTCTAAACAGCAATCCTTCTTCTCTATCTATCGTAGGACCAGGTTTCATAAACCGAAAGACAAATAGATTTGCCCATGGAGTCATTGCTGACGTCTGCTGGACTATCAAACGCCGTGCCGAGTTATCGTAACTTGTAAAAGACTGCAGCCAAGTTTTCGCTTGTCCTGTGTTGCCAGCTCACCTCGTCTCTGCTGCATCAAGCAACAAGCCGACGCGGCCATGCGTCAAGGTGACTTTGTGTTAGCAACATTCACTTCCGCTCATCTCTATTCAAGCATATTCTTCGGCGTTCTTGTGTAATTTACAAGTCGGTAGCAAACCTACCTATTTCTCAAACTTGCTCCTTCCACATGGTGCACTTACGTCACCACGATACTATTGAGAGAGTCACAAGGAACTTCTTGACCGCCCTCTTGTTAAACCCATCCCAACAAGTACAGTGATTCACTGCAAGTTTGATGAAGCTAGGTCCCGTTTAGGTCTGCAGAAATTGTTCGGTATCTCACAATGTAAACAAACGACCATGCTACAACCCGTGGTTGTTGTTTATCTTGTTTGTCTCCAAGAAGCTGGACAACTCATAGCCGTCTTCAGTCTTCTCTTCTTTTCTTTTCTTTTCTTGTCTTCCATTTTCAACTAGACTAAGATTTCTACCTCTCTCGATTCCCTTCTCCTTGAGTTTCTATCAGTCAAGCAATAACGTTCGGTCTCGACCCTCATCATCACAACACCCGTTACGCTGCTAGGTCAGCACACCTTCAGAGTCGATACCCAAAGTGTGTTGAGACGTCTTAGCTGTAAGTGCACAAAGAGGATTGACCCCCCGATCCAAAATACAACCCTTGAGTACTCAGACTACCTGGTATCGATGGTCGTATGAGTTGACTCGAAACTCTTAATTAACGAACTTTTAGGAAGACTGAGAAGATTTATGCCCCAAGAAACGAATAGAACGATCTATACTCCTCCAAGAAGTATCTCTTTCGGACAACTTGTCACGGTCTTTGACACAACCGCCTTTCACCGATGCACCTATCTACACTCAGTAGGTAGGCATGGCAGATAGGAAATCACTTAAACGCAATGTGCTAGGGGAAGGTTCTTCTCTGTCCAAGGGGGAAAGAGACTATGACGAAGCCTTCCGCCGTTGGTTGCACGCCGGTCCCGAACAGACAGAGTCTGAGCCTGGAGAGGATCTCTCTGGAGTCTCCGAGGCTCCGAGGCTCCGAGGCCTCGAAAGAGACTGCGATCAGATTTTTCCACACGAATCCTTACACTTCTTGACTCCGAAGACGGTGGTGAGACCAGCCCGGAAGAGGATGCTGATGTGCCACCTGGCGCACAGCTCCTTAACGAGCTGGAGGTTTCCGAGATGGAGAACCCAGAGTTTTGCTCCGAGGTCGACTTTGCATCCCTCAGACAGGAATTCGGGGCAGATGATGAAGAGATCATTTCTGCGTTGAGTAATCCGGTGAAGAACCCACCCACGGATAAGCAAGATGGCGTTCTGGAGACAGAATATTATGCCAGGGTGCTTCGGATTTGCACAGCACTGTGCCAGTGGGCACGAAACGAGAAGGAACGGAATTCAGGCACAAGTCCTTTTGCGATGAGGTCGTGGAGGTGGTTCCGCGCAGCCAACCCGGAGCGCTTAGCTACGATTGTATTCGACTCGACGACACCGTTGGCTAAGAGATGCCTGGGCGTCAAAGAATTCGATGCAAAGTTAATTTTAGACCTCCAGGAGTCGAACATCTTTGACTTGGACGACATTTGCAATCCCGCTGGTGATATTGGCAACTCATCAGTTGCCTGTTATACCGGACAAAGCATTGCGAGCCGAGTCGAAACCGAAGGCTACACGCCGAAGCAAAGATCCGGAACGTGTCGGATGGATTCTTTGCTTGGCCTGCAAGAGAAAGGAATATCGACGACTAGCAGACCGAGCGATTTTGGCCCAGGGAGGCCAGGTCGACCGCCGCGGTCGAGATATCTCCGAAGGCGAGAAGATCTGCACCGAGGAGGGCTGTAAGGATCCGACTCAAGCCCAGAAGAAGGCTCGAATGGCAAGCGGAGCCATCAAGACTTCCAGTCACATCTGGTACAGGCACCCCGAGCCAGGTCAGTGTGGAAGGGTTTTATGTTCAGTCTGTTTGAAGGCCGTGAAACAGAAACGAGCAACAGAGGTGAACCGTCTAATGCGGCAGAAGATTGACTAGCCCGTCCATGCCCGAAGGTCGAGAAAAGATGGCGGCCTTGAGGATTGATCGGTCATCTACTAGGGAACCTACGACCAGTGACTTCCTTGCCCTTTTTGCCGTCCCCATTCGCCATGTTTGAAACACCAAAAGAAGTTCGGGTCTTGATTGTTCTGGGTGTAGCTGGAGTGTTGGACGTTTGGCGAGGGGGTGGGATTCTGGCGCCGGATCTTGTGAACAAGATCAATTTACGTGTAAGTTGAATGCGCCTAATCTCTCTTTGGTTTTGTACGCATGTCGCTAATCTTTATATGCAGCTGATCAGACATGGCTCATTACGCAATGAAAACCTCAAGGATCAAAGTTCCCTACGTGCAAGAAGATTTGGATGGGTTTCTGCCAAGCGCTACGAAGAACAAAACGCCTACGACAGTTATAAAACAATCGAAAAAGACGGCCAGAGTGGCTGGTACCGAAAGACTCACTACAAGTGCCCTCCAAGAACAGGACGAGGGGGTGTTGCGAAATTCAACAGAGGTTCCCGAAGCACGCAGAGCCGATGTCGACGGGTGGCTGGAAACTGCCAGTCTCAATTTGCCGCCCCTGGAACCTGATACAATTGTCGATAATACGCCCCTTCTTACACCAGACGCTTGTGGAGATGAGTTTTGTGAATTTTTGCCCGACGCAGAGAGGGCGATTCAGTTGGTAAACGAAATCATTGAGCAACATACGGAGCCGGACCCTCACGGGAAGCAGAGCAATGCAGTTTCACATCGGTGACCGAGACGCCCCATTAATCTGTGATGAAGCATTCGGGGTGTAAATGGAGGGTGGCAACTTCGCAGTTCTAACAGCAGACGACCTCCTCTGAATTCTCCCCTGGATGTAATTCAGACCTCAAGTTATTCACAAAATGCCAGCTAAACTCAGCGCTGCATGCAATTAAGACGTTTCATTCGGGAGTGTTTCTATCGCTGGTGTTTGTCGGTAGCGCCGCGACATGCTGAGAATTCATTTCCACGCGACGGCTTTGTAAAAACAAATCGGCCAACATACCAAGATTAATGGCAATGCAGGTGCAGATACCGGGTCCCATATTCTGAACTTATAACAATTACCCTATAGTTCAGCACTCAGGACTACCTATCTACTGGAACAAGGCGACTACATACAGTTATTGAAAGCCAGCAAGGGCTAATATGCAATTAAATAAGAGAATCCAATTCACCCTTTGTAAAAGTAAAAGCAGTCTTTTCACTCTGCTACTTCGTTGAAGATCGAATACTCGAACCAGTGGCACTGAGATCATAATTCTTCAGGTCCTTTAAACGCTCAACTCTAAGTACCAACTGAAGGATGTCACGGGCAATTTTTAATAGACCGGACCTGCATCCCAGATGTTAAAATAAGATACAATCAAGTAGTTCGTGATAGCTAATCATGCCTATACCCAGTGCTGTCGGTAGATTCTGGTGCTGGACCTCCTCAAACTCACTACATCCATGCCAACTCCTAATCATAAACACAAGAAACAATCGACAACGGAATCCTAATTACAAGATATAAATATTCATTCAAGCCGTCATAAATTCTTCGTGCATAACCATATCAGACTACCTATCCAGGTTGATTTGGCACCTCCCATCTTCATATCTGGAAATGAGTGTATTCCCAGAGCATTCAAGTATCAAGACATGCTTTGTCCTCCCTGCCAACACCATAAACGCCAATATCGAAAAGAAATACCGCCATGCTTACACAGCTTTCCTCCTGTTCAATCGTCATGAAGAAAATAAAATGGAAACCGTCATGTCACGTCCTTCTTTTTTTAGTTGATCAGATTTTTCGTCATCACTGCACGTTACCCGTCATCAAGCTCTCAAGTTCCCAGGGGCTGAGAGTGCTTCTCCGCCGTGATGTCGTCTTGCTTGTCCGGCGGTCTCGTCTGCGTTTCTCCGGCTTGAGTTGACCATCTGTTGGTGTGGGATCGCGCTTCACCGGATCAACATCTTGGGCTTTTGTGGCTCCAGAGTCCTTTTCCTGAGCTTGAGTCTGGGCTTGAGGCTCTGACTGGGAGTGAGATATGGTGGGCTTCTTCACGCCGCGAGTTCCACGGGCAGCCCGGAGCTTTGCTCGAACTCGTGCCGCATCTGCCTCCCTCTCAGAAGCTGCCAACTTAGCAGCAATGGTGGCCATGGTGAGAGGGCTTTGCTGGGGTCCTGGCTCAGCATTGCGTGGGAGGGGAAGACGCGAAGCGTTGTTGCGACGTGGAGAGCGATTGGGTGATCCTGGTGGGCCAGAACGACCCGAACCACGAGCGCTGGCGATGGAGCTGGGACTCTCTGGGTCACGACGATGCGATGCCTTCGGGGGCTCGTTCTCTGTTTGGGGCGCAGTGTCCGGTGACGCCTTGCACAAAAGGGCCTCATCCAGAGATGACGCTGAAGATGTCCGGTCACGCTCGTTTTCTTGCTGCATGCTTGTGTCGGCATTGCAGGTGTCGGCACCAAGAACGAACGACTTTTCCTCAGCAACGGCGCCAATGTCCCCGGGTCTCCTGAGTGGTTTGCCCAAATGTAGTGATCCTCTGTTACCTGCGGAGGCTGAATCCTTTAGGGGACTCAGCTTGGGAGGCTCAGGTATTGGCGAGGACGAATCCACGCTTGACTGAAAGGGGGCTGTTGCAGCTGTCGATTGTTGGAGGATTTGCACGTTAGGCTCCTCCACATCATACTCGTCCACAGGCACATGGTCATCAAAGTCAGACTCAGCCTCGCTGTCTTCCTGCTCCGAGAGTTCCACTGCTCGTAAACCTGGAGACGCACGAGCTGAGGGACATGGTGATGACTGCATAGCCTCGAGCTCCTCTTCAGACTCCTCTGCGACTGCAGAAAGGCGTGGGGGTGCTTGCCTGGTCTCCTCCACGTCCTTGACTCTCACTGGACTGAGCCGCAAACCCATTTGCAACTCTTCGTCGCAGATTGGTCGTCCGCTCGCAGCCATTCGCTTGCGCCAACCGTCCATGAGATGAACCGCCTCAGTCCAGCGGTTTTCCATTTTGACCCAGCCCTCCTTGAGGTGGGCAATCTCCTCCTCGCGGACCATGACTTCTTCAATTGGCACAAATGATGGGTTTGTCAGGATCGTTCTCATATGATCGAGCACCGAGTCCAGTTCCGAAGCCATGTCCTCCCAACCCTCCTGCTTGACCACGAGGGCGTCCTGCTGCTCGTGGGCGTCCCAGCCACTCATCTCTCGTAGCCGTTGCATTGTTTGGCGCATAACACTGACAATGGCCTCATTCTCCTCGCTGAGATCCTGCGCCAATTTGGCCAAGAATGAGTTTGTCTCGGTTCTCAAGTCATAATTGTCGGCCGATGTACTTCCTCGCGAAGGAGTGTCCTTCTCAGCGCCAACATCTCCAGTAACGGTGATGGAGATGACGGCCGAGTTGCCGCGGGATCCACGGGCGCGGCCAGCTTCTCCAAGCTGCCTCTTGAGGGTGTCAATTTGGCGATCTCGCCGTCGCACATCGGTCGCGCACGTGGCGCGAGCCTGGGCGACCAATCCTTTTGTGCGAGCAACCTCCTCCTTCATGCCGCGGATTTGAGCCTCGGCCGATTTCATCTGAGTTTTAATGGAAGCTTCAGAGGCTTCTGCAATGTCGAGTTTTCGGTTCGCTTCTGTAAGTTTCTCGGTCAATCGCGCAATGTCGCTTGTGTGCTTTAGGTTCTCGGCTCGGAGGTTTCGCATGGTTGCTGAGAGCGATTCGCGATGTTCAGCGTCACGCTGCAGGTATTAGCCAAGCCATGATAGAACGGGGCGGATGATACTCACATCTCGTCGAAGAATCAGGTCGTTGAGGACGCTCACTATGCGCACCATGACCTCGGAACTGTCATTGTCCCTGATGGCCGGGCTGGCGAAATCAATGGTCTGGCCATCGCGCAACAGGCCTCTGGAGAGCAGCTGGTTGTTGATGTACAGCGACGCCGTACGCAAGTTCTCTGTGTCGATCATGCTGAGTTGGAGCTCGAGGGGTCAAAATTCCAACTGCAGAGGCAATGCTTGTCTCATTGAGGGACAAGCGCGCGGATGAAGACTTCAGGACAAAATGCAGCTCAGCTTATTTTAATGGAGGGTATCAATTTAGATGGGCTTCGACTTTTGTTTGGGTCGGTTGCTATGTGGGGGAAAGTAAACAATCCGACAGGGATGACTAAGGCTGGACGTCAAAGAGCCCGCCAAGCCCATCAACGCCCATCAAGCCCCTTCCACCCCCAGCCAGCCCAACAGAAATCCACCTTCACCCACCTGCACCCACCTCCACGACGAAGAGAAAAGCGGGCATGGCCCTCCTCCCGGACAAGACAGCTCTCGACAACTGGCACTGCAGCACGACTGCATCATCCGATGCGTCCTCTAAAACCTGCAGCACCACATGGCTGTACGAGAAGATGCAGTTGCGTGGCCACCGTATGGGCCGTCGCCTAGGACACAAATACACGCACGTCGGTCCCTCTTTTTTCCACGCACAACTCACATGTACGGAGTACAGCTCGACTCGTTGGGCTCAAACGTCGTCCGCGTGAGACGACTTCTGTCTTTTGTCTTCTGTCATGTCATTCCTGGGTGACTATGCAAGGAAGCAATTACTGTCAAACTGCAAATACTATATGAAACGGATTGACCAATCCCTACTTTAGACGGGCGTCTTGTACAGAGCCCTCACATCTTTCCCCGGCTGAGATCAACGCCAGCAATCATCTCCGCGCCGTCCTTTCCAGCTTAATCTGCCAAATCTGGCATCCGATATCACTCGCATAACCGTCTACCCGCGAGATAATCCCGCCGGACCGCGAAGAAGCAATTATTTCTCCTCTTTCCTTCGTGCTCCGCATCTTTGCGACACTGTAATAAGTGCACCGAAAGAATCTACCCGGGACAAGGTCCAGGTTTGCGTGACAAGCAGTGCACTCTGATAATTAATCAAGGGGATCGGATTTCAGACATGGTTCCTCTGGAGATTCATTCCGGTTCTTCGCGAAGCTGCAACATCTCGTTTTGGTCTGTCACATGCCGTCGTTGTCCTACGATTAAACACCCATTTCAGAGCCCCAACGTAGAGAATCCATAGCCTTCTTACGGCTATTGTCAATTCCTTTATCCAATAGATCTAATTACACCTATGCCTCCCCTTCTCGCCAATAAGACACCGGTGTTCGAGTATTCCTGACTTTGGAGCTTCTCGTTCCGAACTTGGGTCATCCTGGTAAACTTGGCTCACTCCGTACCCTGGATAGGATTACCCCAAGTTTATGCCCGCCATCATTAACGCAGACTTCGATAGTGTGACTGGCTCCACACTCTATCGGGACCGCAGATGTCATCTCGTCCAGCTCCTTCAAGCTGATCACGAAATGGCCGATAAAGTTCCACCCGTAAAGCCCGTGTAGGGGTAGTATCTCGGCATAGTGCATTCTAAACAGCCCCATGCGATTACGCCAACCATCATAGCTGACCTTCCTTGGCTGGAGTTTGGTGGGAGGGTTGGCTGTAGAGTTGCTTCTTGCATAGTGTACTGCTCATCCTGACATTAGCCCAGTCCCTCCGACGTAATCTCAAGCAAAATAGAGGAGTTCAGATTGTTTCAGACAAGTTGAGAAGATTATGTTACGCGGTTGTTTTCGGCAGTCGACCAGACAGAGTCTATCCATTGTGCTTCGATGGCCCCGCGACGTCATCCTGAACAAAGAAAACAGAACAAAGAAAGGCTGGAGAGATGGTGAGGAGCAGCAAACTTACCGCAAGTATTTGCTTTCGACCAACTACTCAAGTCTCTGGCCTGAATTTCCCCCGCTTCTCGCGCATGGCATTGACTTTGCGCCTGTCTTCCTCGAAGCTCCTCAGCAACGCGGCTTGTTCCGCCTTCCTCCTCTCTCGGAGCTGGAATCGGTAAAAGTCTTGCGTCTCCGACTTCTTCTTCTCATCCTTCTCCACCATCTTACGCCTTGCCTCCTCTGCCTCGTTGCGGCCAGCTGGTGCTGCTCGTCCTCCACGGGTGACTGTCACAAAGCCATCCTCGTCGGGTTCGTTGCGTAGCCGCTTAGCAAGCTCCGCAGCCTCCTTCTCCTTTCGGTTGAAGGCATCGAAGAAGGCATGCACAGCCTTCTGGGTGGCTTGTTTGTCAACTCGAGAAAGCTGCAAGTGTGATGCTACCCAGGATGACCCCAAAGAGGGGGTCTCGTCGGCCAGGTGACTACCCCATGAGGGATATTTCTTTGTCTTGTGAACCTTGACAATAGCCTTGAGGACCAACTGAACACTCTTCTCGTCTGCCAGTAGCACCACAGCTGTGCTGCTGCTCCTTTGCAACTGTCGTAACCAGTTCTTTGGCAACTGTAGTGCCTCTTCCTCTCGCTCCCTTTCCTCTGCCTCCACTTCCCCGCGCTTTCTCTTGCGCGCGAACCCTGTGAGTTTCGTGGCTTGTGCAGGGTCGACAGGAAGAGATGCTTTGGTCTCGTCTTCGAAGGTGATGGATTCAAATCGGCCCGCACCGACCAGTTCCGTGAATACGGCTCGAAAATGATATTCAGTACTATCCGCAGGGATGTTTTTCAAGAAAAGACTGCGCGAATCGTCGGCCGTCGGGATCTTGGGCGCATTTCGCCTTATTCGAACCTCGTGAATGGCGGTGGTTGGGTACGATGGCGTTCCGGGAATTTTGATGGGGAGAATGGCGAATTGCTCAGTCGCTCCTTCAAATGGAGCCATGGTGAGTGCCTGTAGCTCAGCAAGAAAACGGGGAGATGTAAAAAGGTTTGAGGTTATGAGCTTTACGTGAAGTACATCTTGCCCATCGCGAAAAAAAAAAAGATATTTCAAGTTCGAGGTCCGATAAGATAAGAGAAGTTGATGCCCCACCGAACTGTGAAGTGATGGGTTATTCGTACTGTATGCACTGTGCTCATATCCATCAAGCGAAATCAACGATTCTGAGGTTTTGGTCGCATACGAGTACCTCATCAATGATGCAACAAAACCGTTTAATTCAAATATTTATTCCTTCCCCGCCTCTATGTTTAATTGAAATTCATGGCAATCATTCATATTCCAGACCAATCAGTAGGCCAGATGGCACCACATGCTTCCTTGATCGAGTCTTGACCATCCATTCTTCAGAGTTGGGCTTTTTAAACACTGCCCATGAAATACTTGAGATTTGTTGGCTTTACTCTGTTATCTGTGCCTTACTTCTTAAAAGTATCCTGCTTGGCCGTGGAATATCTCTTGGTGCAATACACATCCTGACTCCATCTATCCACTGTGTCCCATTACTTGATCATCATTGTGAAAGGTGAAGATGGCTCAAGAGACGACCACGACAGGCATGACAGGATAGAGGGAATTATCATCAATTCATGACGTCAAATTAAGCAGCAATTCCCCCGCGGCTACCTCCATGCATTGTATGTAGGGTTGTTGTCAAGCTTCATCCTCGCCTTGGTAACATAAATCAGTCCTCGGATAACGCCACTCAACCAGTTACTGTCCCGAGATACTTCAACAGTTGATACGATATACTAATATGCTACATTCAGAGAATTAGGAAGCAATGCTCTTATCGTGAAGAAGACTCGAGTTGGACTTGTAAGCGCGTGTAAGACTGTCTATGTACGTTTATGGAGAGGCCAAGATTTCGTGACCGATGTTCTTTCAACGGATTCTCAACGCCCTCGTAACGGAAGGAAAGAGAAACGCAGAAATTATTCAAAAGTGCATATTTGGTTTCCATGACGCTTGCTCTAATTAATTCGCCCGAGCACGTCAGTGTCTGCCGTGCCAAATCGCAAATCAGATTTAAGATGGCCGGACTGGCCCAGTAGCTACAACCTCACTTTCTTTTCCTAACCCATCCCCTCTTCTATACTCCCAAATCTTTATTTTCCTACCCCCTGAAACCCAATTCGGAGTATGGAAAATTTGCCCATACCTTCATTCTCTTGAGCATCAACATGGCACCTCCATCCCATCCTTTGATCAGGTCGTTTCGGCGATTCATCCTTGGCTATGGGCAGGATGATGAGCTGGTGACCAAACCTCGGCTTTTGGCATTGAGGTCGGCCAGGTGGTTCATCATCTTCACCGTGGTTCTGGGAATCTACGTCGACATATTCCTCTACGGGAGTACAGTCGTCGTCCTCCCATTCGTACTGGAGGAGCAAGCCGGGGTTGCCCACGAGGACATTGGCAAGTACACTGGATACTCAATGCTCGCCTACGGGATTGCATCCTTTGTCAGTAGTCCCATCGCTGGCTTCCTTGCCGACAAAGCTCAGAACCGTCGCGAGCCTCTTCTCCTGGGACTGCTCTTCCTCTTCGCCGGGTGCATCTGCCTCTGGGTCGCCAACAGCATCCACGTCCTCCTCCTCGGCCGCGTCCTGCAGGGCGTGAGTGCAGGCTTCGTCTGGAGCATCGGCCTTGCACTCATCGCTGACACGGTAGGGTTCGAGGAGGTGGGCGAGATCCTGGCCTACGCCGACATCTCGCTCTGCTTCGGCCTTGCCACTGCACCTCTCATTTCTGGAACCGTGCTGAAGGAGCTTGGCGAAGATGCGGTATACGGGCTCATCATGATCATGATTCTCATGGATGTCGTGATGAGGTTGTTCCTCATCGAACGAAAAACAGCCGAACGTTTCGAGTCCGTACCCAACGCCGCGTTTGTGAATGAAGCAGGGACCGACAAGGAGACGCCGCAAGTAGTCGAGCATGTGCCAAGCTCTGAAACGACCGAGATTGACGGCAAAGAGCCAAAGTCTGGCTACTTGGACTACGCCATGGTTCTGCTGCGGTCCTGGAGAATGTGTGGTGCGCTCATTGGTACCTGGGCATCTGCTCATATCCTGTACGAATTCTTTCCATCTTTTAAGCTTGTTCGCTGCTAATAGTGTACTAGAATATCCGTCGACGTCGTCATACCTGTATATTGCGAAGATAATTACGACTGGGATGCCCTCTGGGTCGGCCTTCTCCTGTCTACATTCTACGCACCGTCTCTGCTGTGCATCATCACCGGCCGACTTGCCGATCGATACGGTGGACGATGGCTTGCTCTCGCCGGTTCCTTGGGATGTGCTCCATGCTTCCTTGGTCTCACAGCCATCGACCAGCTGTCAAAGGACGATGCTCCGGCTCTCCTGTGGATTTTGATACCATGCGCTGGAATTTCCCTCGCCTTTGCCAACACACCAGTCATGGCAGAAGTTGTATACACGCTGCAGGATAAGCAACCGCGATATCCAATCCTAAGTCAGAATTCTGGCGGCTACGGGCTTGCCTATGGCATGTTCATGACGGTGTTTTCGTTGGGTTGCGTGACGGCGAGCGCAGGTTCACCTCCTCTTCTCGAGTTGGATAACGGATGGGACGCTGTCATGTACTCGCTGGCAGGAATCTGCGTGCTGGTAGCTGTCCCTGTCGCTCTGTGGACAGGTCCAAAGTCGGAGGGTGGTCGATTGGGCATGCGAAAGCCTCATGATGTCGAGCTCCAAGGCAGAAGCGAGGCAAGTTAGACGGTAGACGGACGGCCAGGATGTTGCATCTTTGTTGTGGTGTTTTAGGGGTACATTTGGTACATTTTGCACTCAGACCTTCTTCCATTTGCCATTTGATTAGTTCTTATCACAACATACACTTGAAAGAATGAGTTCTGAACTGGGCATCTTCGCAAACGACGGAATGATCAGGCACATCTATGAGTCAATGGGCGACGAGGAAGTGCTTCACGGATGCGGACAATTTGGTATTTATAATCAAAGGCGGATTCATGCGGTCATTCAGACTCCTCCTATCAGATTCGACGAATTTGCCAGGATGGGGAGGTGACGAAATAAAATAAAATAAAATGGTTAGAGCGGTTCTATTCT
>JALNIO010000042.1:0-46199 GCA_023509875.1 Rugonectria rugulosa
CTAGTATTTACCATATACTAACAGTCACTTGGAGCGCCTCGAGGGCCTAGGAGGTCAAGGACCAATAGCCTACATCTTCACCAGGGACAACGCCATTTGTTTATAGTCGAAGAGAATCTCTTGAGTGCTTCTTGACATCACAATCACATCTACCTAACCCGGATTTGCCACAAAGTACACGTGCTGGTGTTTATTTCCGTATCCCAGTTCAGATAGGGTCGACAGACCCCTTCTACGTCCGGGGCGGCTGATGAACAAGCGAGGGGGCATGTCTCCCTTTCAGGGCATTTGAATTACTGCCGATGACGCGGTGCCGCGGTTCACTCTTCTCGTCTTTCAACCTCACTTCTCCGGATAAGGTCATCGGTTTCCCAGTGGCCCTGGCGCTGCCCGGGTAAGGAGACACTCGTAAAGGATCAGACCGGGACGAACGAATTAGAACCATCTACTTTACCAACGCAAGGCCGGAGCGGGTATTCTCGAGGGATTCAGACAAAATCGTTCATCCGATTGTGAACTCCAGCGCAAAGCTCACATACCTCCGAGTCTAGGAGTGTCCGTAAAAATACCAAACCCCCCTTATTGTTCAAATTATATAATGCCATGCTTGCATCTGTTGAGCATAGCCCGGTGGTGACAACCCGGAGCTACCCCATTGGCTTCCCGACTCCTGTCCTTGCAGCTCTTTGCAAGCTTCGTCACCCGGCCCTTCACCTCATTAGGAAGATTGCGTATGGATTCGTCGTAGGAGGTGCCGCGAGTGATCTGATCTTTATTCATGCTCGTATTATCCTCGGAAAACGGGTCATAATTGGGGTGGTAAAGCCCAGGTAGATAGCCGATATCCCTTGGTTCCCCTCTGGAAGCATAGGAGCGAGCTGCACTCAAGGCACGTATCTTTCTAGCAAAGGCGTCTACTGATCAATCCGGCTTCTCTTTGGCCAATGTCGTTGATCTACTATCAAACGGCATTTTGCATTTTTCTTCTTTCCATCTTCCACCTTCCACTTCTCGTATAAGATAGGTCAACAATGATCCATTATTTGCACCTCAATATCCCCAAAACATCATCTAGTATCTAATTTTGAACTTCTACTTGTATACATAATCTTCAAAGTAAGGTCTCTTTATACCTCATAAGCTGCCCAGAAATCTAGGCTAAGTTCAAGTACTCTGAACCGTCAGGAAACCAGGAGACTCTTTATTAAACAACTTGACAAAATTCTCTCAAATACTGTCTATTTAATAATTCCAATCGTATTCTACTACTCCAAGAATTCGAACCCATGTAGTCTACTCTGGAAAACAACAACACCAGAATGACGAACGAAGAGGAAACAGACATGGCGAGCATTGCAGCTTGCCCAAGGATAGGTCTCCCAAATTCGAGGATGATTTCTACGTCCTCACCAAAAGTCTCTTTGTCGTCATCACCTTTTGGGCCGCCAGAAACCGCGTCGCTGAGAAGTTCAAGAACTTCGTCAATGGCTGGCGAAGAAGGTAAAGTCCAGCTGCCAGTCAACACGCAGCCAGCTACTTCTGATGAGGAACTGATGGGCACAAAAGCCATCCACTGGTCTCGACTTCAACTACAACAGAAATAACCATGCTGTCGTAGACGTCCCTGGTCGCGCCAACTTGGTGACGCACTTATTGATGCTGGCCTGTTTGATGACTCGGTTGTGTTTGACGTGACGGAGAGTGTTGCCCGACGTCGCCCCGTGGCAGTAGTGTGATGTCGTCTTGCTCAATCTTGGAGCTGTCATACTTTTTGACCTTGCGCTTAGAACCAGACTTGGCGGGAGTTTCGTCGCTTTCGGCCTTTTGCCTCTTCTTTTTGACAGACGGAGGGGCATGTTCATCTTTCCACAGGAAAAGCTGCTCAATCTTTCGCATAGGTAATTCACTTGGACATGGTGAGGTATGTGCTGAGAATAATTGTTTTGCCCGTCTACAGCTCCATTAGTGTTTGTACCTATTGAAATTTGTATAAGCCATACGGCTCGGCTACTCACCCTCATGACTGGGACACTGGCTGGGGACCGTTGGTCCATGGCATACTGGACGGTGCGATTAAGAGGAATTTGACTTGCAAGTAGTTGATAAAAGTATACGCCATCGTTTACTTTTGATAAGAAATGAAAAGATATTGTGTTATTCTTATCTAAAAATACTTAATCTACGAGGCAAACACTAAACAAATTGCCATTCATACGACAGGATGAAGCTGCAAACAATATTTATAGAAATTGGACAATTTTTTCTTTTAAGAATATTATACTGGCGTTGGATTTATTTGGACAATTGAGAGTTAATGTGCAGCTAGTTGCTGAGAGATGAGTACAAGAAAACCTTGCGATACCAATATCATTATTCATTGTGATGCTTTTACTCCAACCTCCTTGATCAAATGATTAAAACCCTCCAAGCTCTTAGTCAACGCCTTCCATCTTTGGTATATGCTATCCGAGGTTACCATCCCCGACCAGCCAGCTTCTCCTCGGGCTTCATACTATCGCAGTTGATGCCCACCATGGCCTCGCCCAGACCCGAGCTGCACTCGGCCAGCACCTTGGCGTCCTTGTAGTGCGTCGTGGCCCTCACAATGGCCTTGGCGCGCTTCGCGGGGTCGCCAGACTTGAAGATGCCGCTGCCGACGAAGACGCCGTCGCAGCCGAGCTGCATCATGAGCGCGGCGTCGGCAGGGGTGGCCACGCCTCCGGCCGCAAAGTTGACGACGGGGAGGCGACCCAGCTCGGCCGTCTGGCGGAGCAGCTCGGCATCGACCTCGAGCTCCCGGGCGAGCTCCCGGATGCGGACGATGCCGCCTTCATTCAGGGCGGCCTTTGCTTGTGCAATTTGCTTGTTGACCGTCTTCATGTGTCGGACGGCCTCGACGACGTCGCCGGTGCCGGCCTCGCCCTTGGTCCGGATCATGGCCGCACCCTCGGCGATCCTTCGGAGCGCCTCTCCGAGATTTCGGCACCCGCACACAAACGGCACGCTAAATGGGCTCTTCTCAACATGGCTCTCGTCATCAGCCGGGGTGAGAACCTCGCTCTCGTCAATGTAATCAACACCAAGGGCCTCCAGGATCTGGCACTCGACAAAGTGGCCGATGCGAGCCTTGGCCATGACGGGGATGGTGACGGCCTCCTGGATCTCCTTGATCATCTGGGGGTCCGACATGCGCGCAACGCCGCCGTCCTTGCGGATGTCGGCAGGCACGCGCTCCAGAGCCATGACGGCACATGCGCCGGCCTCCTCGGCGATGCGAGCCTGCTCCGGGTTGACGACGTCCATGATGACGCCGCCCTTGAGCATCTGGGCCAAACCGGCCTTGACGGTGAAGGAGGACTTGGCCTCGTTGTTGGCGGCGGCGACAGAGCCGGAGACGACTTCGTTGACCATTGTGATTTTGGAGGTGGGGATGAATTAGATAAGATGTTTGTCTGGATGTATGTGATTGTGAGGCTGAGGACTGGTGAAAAAGGAGATGAAAGAAGGGTTGGAGTGTGACTGGCAGTGTGAGCAATATCTGAAAGCCAAAAGTGGCATCACGAGCTGTCCTTTATGAAGATGAGCCTATCAACCGGACTTTCCGTTTTTACGATTCACGATCTGCACCAATGATGCAGTGTGATGCAGAGTTCGGAGCGTGGACTGTGTACGTCTTCCGCAAGTATTCTGTACATGCCGCGTGTGAGAGACACGGGCGTTAGAGTACGAGTCAAGTATGAGAGCATTTCCTGCTTCTCACAAGTACCTTTGGCACTTAGTCAAGACTCCTCTAGAAGTCTAACTGACATTGGTCCCTTCGGCCAGCATGTTCCGTTTCGAGTCACTCGACCTGTTATTGGATGCACGGGTGAGAGGCGAAAAGGGGAGCCATGACTTGGTGTCGCCGCGGCTGTGGCGGAAACCGTCGGGAAGCCAAGGGATAAGAAGGAGGCATATTTCTGTCGAATTGCACACGGAGGATGCTGGCCTCTAGCGGATTGTCTTGTTTGGATGCAAGAGGACGATCCGGCAGATTCGAGCAAGCAATCGGAGCATGTCGCATCGGTAGTGTGCAGATAGCAAAGCCGAGCAGCTTGGCACCCGCCTATCAAGGCTTAGTTAGACCCGAGCCACGAATGCAAGTCCCTAAGTTTCACAGTCGGTGACAGGCAAACAGGCAAACAGGCAAAACAGGATGAGAGAAAACAAAACGCCTTTAAACAGGGGACCCAGTCGCTGCATGTCCTCCGCATGAAGCAGAGACGCCATCTTTCCCTTTCTGAGAAAGTCCGCTGCAGGACATGCATTAGCGCTGCAGGACGTGCAGGACCCCAATGGTTCCCGGGCCCAAGGGTGCCAGAGGTGCTCCGCTTTGGTCTTTTTTCGTGGGGAATTTTACTGACTCTGCCACTGGCACTGGCACTGGCAATGGCACTGTCAATGCGGGATGCCGGGTGGGCAGCCTCTAGAGGAGTCATGATCCGGAGGCGAAAGACACATGATACAATAGGTATCTCATTTCATTCTTCTTTTATCGTTTCAATTTGTGTGTGGTTATATCGCTCAACTCATATTATTATCGTACCATAATCTATCTTTATTAATTCATCCATTCATTGACTCCCCGCGACTCGTCATAACCCCTCCAAAACCAACCCCCATCAGGACCATCACAATGCGTGTCCCCGCCACCATGATGAGCCTCACCGTCGGAGTCCTCGCTCTCCAGGGCGGCTTCTCCGAACACCTGGATCTCCTGCGCAGCGCAGTCAACCACATCTCGTCAACGCCGCTGGGAACAAAAACCACCTTCAACCTCATCGAAGTCCGCACCCCAGAGCAGCTCGCGCGCTGCGACGCCCTCGTCATCCCCGGTGGCGAGAGCACCACCATCTCCTTTGTCGCCGCTCAGTCGGGTCTCCTCGAGCCGCTCAGGGAATTCGTCAAGTAAGTTTTCCCAGCAATTCCGATATCAAATGACACTCACGCTAACACCTCATCCAGAGTGCAGAAACGCCCAGTCTGGGGCACATGCGCCGGCCTCATCCTCCTCTCCGACGAGGCCAACGCCACCAAAAAGGGCGGTCAGGAGCTCATCGGCGGCCTCGGCGTGCGCGTCCACCGCAACCACTTTGGCCGCCAGATCGAGAGCTTCGAGTCCGCCATGGACCTGCCCTTCCTCAGGGACGAGCCCGACCCCTCGCCGTTCCCGGGCGTCTTCATCCGCGCGCCCGTCGTGGAGGAGGTCCTGCACACGGACGAGTCGAGGCCGCGGGTGCAGGTGCTGGCCAAGCTGCCGGGGAGGCTGGACAAGATGAGGTCGGGGGTGTCGCAGGCGAACACAAAGGATGATTCGGGCGACATTGTTGCTGTGAGGCAGGGTAATGTTCTGGGGATGAGCTTCCATCCAGAGTTGACAAAGGATGCTCGGATACACGTGTGGTGGCTAAAGCAGATCCTGACCCAACAATAGATTTACAAAAGAAAGATAATTATTCATAGACTCATATTAGACATTTATTCAAAGCTGGTTACTAAATCATCATAATCTGGTCATTATCCTCTCAGGGTTGCCCAACCGCCTTGTCATAACCGGGAGGCGGCGACTGCTGCCGTCCTGATCCAGACGCCTGCGACTCATCAGTCTGCCCTCCTTCCCCAGCCTGATGCCCTGAAGGGCCTTGGAAATTGATTCCGAGGGCTTTGAAGATTTCCGGATTTCTCATCACGCCAGCAAGGTCCGCCGGAGAAATAGTACCACCCTGATTCATCTGCGCGCCGTGGGCTCGAAGCATCTTGATGAGCGCAACGTTTCCCCTGGAGATGGCTTGCATCAGAGGAGTCCTGCCCTTTTGATCCGCCGCGTTCGGGTCGGCGCCATGTTCCACCAGTGCCATTGCCAGATCAATCTTGCCATTGTCCAGGGCATGCAGGAGCAGAGTTTCCCCCGTGCGCATCTTCTTGTTTGGCACTGCGCCGTGCTCCAGCATCAGCTTCACCAGCTCTGTAGAGCCCGTATCCATGGCATAGCAGATTAGGGGGACTCCCCAGGCGTTGTCAGAAACGTCCGGTGAGGCCCCGTGTTTGAGGAGGAGTCTGACAGTTGCCACCTTGTCCCGTATAGCAAGCTTGCTATCCTTGACAATAGGGACGAGGATCGGGTTGGAATACAAGTCTTGGGCATTCGCATTCGCTCCATGTTCCAGGAGTAGTTTTGCAATCTCCATGCGACGCTTGTTGAAGGCGTCTACCAAAACAGTAATGCCCATCAGAACTCGGCTGTTCGCGTTTGCTCCGTTACTCAGAAGTAAGCGAACCATGTCCAGGTCATCATTCGAAGCGGCCAACGCCAGCATGGAGTTCCCACTAAGGTCATTCGAGTTCACGTCGGCTCCGTGCCGCAGCAGCAGCTCCACGAGCTCCATGTTGCCCTTCCTGACGGCTTGTGCGAGCACTGGTTTTCCCGACAAGTTCTTCATGTTGGCGCTCACACCGCGTTCCAACAAAAACTGGATGCCGGCAATATTCCCACTCTCAACAACATCGACAAAGTAGGACTGTCCCGTCCAACTCTTCTGGTGCACATCGGCTCCCTGATGAATCAGAATCCGAGCAACGTCAATACTTCCAACCGACGCAGCGAGGAACAACAGCGGGAGCTTATTGGAGGTCGTTGTGCTGTCGGAACCAGCAGCGAGGAGAAAGCGAACAGCTTCCGCCTTGTCGGCCAGGATCGCACAGCCAAGGGGGGTATTGCCGTCACCGTCGCGGCCATTAATGTTTGCACCCTGGGCAAGAAAGCCGCTCATCTGCGAAATGTCACCGCGCAGCGCGGCCTGGCAAAAGGCAGTGGCGAGAGGATCGGGTTTAGGCCAGAGGTTCGCGGTCATCGCCTTTAATGAGTTTGTGAGGGATGACATGCCCTTTGCAAACCCGGAAGACGAGCTTGACGGCCCTGCTGCTGCGGGAGGTGATGAACTGGAGCCCGCGCTTTCGTAGGGCGGAGGTTCGACATCTTCGCCTGGAAGTGGTCCTTTGCTACTCGATGCAAGGGGTCCAGGTTGATCTTGCGAGCGCAGAATGTCTGCTGTTTGGGAAGCCTTTTGCGAGGCAATGTTCACCTGTTCAAGGGTAGCGGCTCCTTCGGGTGAATCCAGAGCCGCGTCCTGAGCGTCCTTGTCTAGCCTGCCACAACAATGTTAGACATAGGAATCAGTTAATCACAGTAGACGTACTTTGACAGTAACTTCGCCAAAAAGATAAACAACTGGCAGTATGCATTCAACACATGGCTCTGCACCGCCAGAAACGTCTCATCCAGCAACGCCGCATTAACAGGCTGCACACGCATGACCTGCTTGTTCAAGACTGCCATGATCCCATCGCAGAATGAAAGGTACTGGCTCAGGTGCGTCTGCAGTCTCAAAGATATGGCTGAAGCGGCGTTGATGGCCGCCTCCAGCTGAACAACCTGCTGGTGGACATTGTTGAGTGTCGAGGCAAAAGTAGACAGCTGAGAAATGGCACCGTGATGCGAGCCCAGCGCCCCGATGAGCTCATTCAGCTCTCCTGCGCTGGAGAGCGCCCTGTTGGCGATTGTCGAGCTGAGGGACGTCAACGAAATGACCGAAAAGCCGTCCATATCGAAGCCCAAAGCTTTAGTGGTAGCGGAGAGTGCGGGGGGTCCGATGTCAGTGATCCAGGTCTCCAGGCTTATAGACAAAGCCTCGGAGCATGAACCGAAGCCGAGATGTTATATGCTCGCTGTGCCGCAAGGTCGTGTCGCTCTCCCTAGGGCTGAATCCACCTGGCAAGGCTGAATTGAGAGCGTCGTGGACTGATGACGCGGTCTTACTGTCGAGTCGTGAGAGCAATAGACCCTTTTTTCTGGTGGGTTGCCTCCGCTGCTACGCCTCGTCCCCGCACACTGATCGGCCCAGGCCTCCCGGAGCATGGTGGTTGGCAGCTCCCAGCCAAAGGACCCATCCCAAATCGACGGTTGATGAATAGGCAACCGTATTGCCAGTGCTCAGATATCACTTTTCGGAAAGACCAACTCGTCATCGCTCAGAAAGGTATCAGTAGAAATGGTGCATATGCGGCCGCATTGTCTCTTCGCTGCAACCATCCCAAGGCCTCCAAGGACACGCCCTTATGCTCAACCTCAGTCCCATCCGCGTTCTTATCTTTTCAGACTACTCCAAACTTACCAAATCTCAGGGCCGTTACCAGCCGCCCCAAGGCTAGACATATCCCCATCTGTATCTCAACCCCGTTCCTCCATTATTCCGTCAAATGCGCCACCTCCCAGCGTCTCGAACAAAGCAGTCCCAGCACCTGGGATTTCCCATGAGGAGCCCTCTTGAAAAGACAATCAAGATCATGTTACTGTTCAAATTGTGACATATTGAAAGCTTGGGTAATCTCTAGGAATGTCCAATTGTTTGATAAGTCTACTCATATGAATGCCGTCATATACATAATACATAATACATAAAGTAACCGTCCAAGTACATAATAACTTGTCCACTAGCTTAGGCCGACTCGTGATGCATACCCGAGGCTGACCCATCACTACTCGTCCGCTTTTCCATATGATGACCGTGGGCAGCACTCGCTTTGTTCATCCGACTAAAGTGAGCATCGTCTCTCTGCTCTCGAGTGATATAACCCGGAGGAACCCACTTGGCACTTGACCAAGGCTTGAGATCTGGCTCGCTATACATGAGATCAACATTTTCCAGACTGAGTGTGCGAGACTCATAAAGGAAGAAGTAAACCAGTGCTGCGGCAGCGAAATTGGTGCCGAAGAAGACGAACCCATAGGCATACGAAATACCGTCATCGGCAAGAGGAGTAAGGAAACCAATCATGACTAAAAACATATCAGTAACAAGTAGAATAGTTGATCCGGGGAAACTCACAGTTTCCCAGCCAGTTGCTGGCAGTAGCAAGAGACATCTGTTTAGCACGAGTTCGAAGGGGAAAACTTTCGCCTATAACCACCCAGGCGATCGGGCCCCAAGTACTAGCAAAAGAAGCGATGAACATGCATGCCGCAATAATCATGACTATTCCAACAGCTTTGCTAGTAGCCGGATCAATAGCAGTACCAACGCTGGCAAAGACGAGAAGCCAAGCAGCTTGCCATAAAGCTCCAAGGAAGAGAGGTCGGCGGCGACCAAATTTCTCCACCACGTACAAACCGAAGAATGTCATGACCACATTGACTGCGCCAAGGATCAATTGCGTTAGGATGGGGTCATCGATACCGGCAGAAGTGAATATTGTAGCTCCGTAGTAAAAGAAATAGTTGATTCCAGTCCACTGTTGTAACAGCTGGATCGAGCAACCGAGCAATGTGCGGTAGAGCAGTTTTGGAATGCTGGTGTTGGGGTTGAAACACTCAATCCAGGAGCCCTGGCCCGCCAGGCGCTCCTTTTCGAGGGTCTCCTTCATTTCATTAAGATCATCCTCTACCAAGGCATTACGAGGATCATGCTTCATTCCACGAAGCCGCGCGAGCGAGGTTCGTGATGCCTCCCAGTCACCCTTATTTGCCAGCCATCGAGGTGACTCGGGGACAAACAGAATGCCAATGCCAAGAGGAAGGGAGAAGGCGATCCCCAGAGCGATCACGATGCGCCAACACGCAGAAGAGTCTTCGATGTTTCGCACTCCGTAGTTGACAATGTTCGAAATAAGGATACCGATAGTGATCATGAGCTGGTACGATGCAACGACAGCACCACGGATCTCTCGTGGTGAGCACTCGGACTGGAACATGGGCACACCGACCGAGAGGTTGCCGACACCAAGACCCGCAACAAAACGGCCCATCATCATGTGGACCCAAGAGTGAGATGCTGCGAGTTGAATGATGTTGCCGATAATGAAGATGATTACACCAAAGGTCAGACTCTTGCGACGACCCCACCACTCGACAGTGTAGGCACCTGACAAGGACCCAATCAAGCAGCCGATGCTGATGAGGGATACCACTAATGACTGGATGATTGGTTCCCATGCCCTAGAGCCATCGGATTGCTTCTGGGCGAACCGGTTGATGAAGTCTTCGAAGAGAACGAGACCGGATATTTGGCCAGTGTCGTAGCCTGAAAGGGATTGTTAGCGGGCATGATATCTCGCCAGTTGCTTCAAGACTGACCGAAGAGAAAACCTCCAATTGAGGTCATCACACCCAATATGAGGGCCTCGACACCGCAGTCGGCTCCATTGATCTTGATTGACCTAAAGGCATCATGTTAGTTGCACGTATTGTCAGATGGAAAGGAAAATCGTACTTTCCCCCAAGCATTTTTCCTATCGCGCTGTGATGAGGGAAAGAATATGCTTTGGATCAACACCTGCTGGGAAGACGTGGAATTTTATGGTTACCCCACGAACAAAGGAAGAGGTGTAAACTTATTAAACACAAAGATGAAGCCGTCGTTGCACTGGAACTTGCAGAAACTACACAATCTCCTATCCGAGACATGATGCCTTTATAACGTTGATCTTGGCTGTCGTCATTGGGCGGTCTTGAAGAAAACTCGGTGATACCAAGCGCAGATCTCGAAAAACTGTTAACCAAGGTCAATGGAAGACTTGGTAGGCAAGTAGGTTACGCATGAGCTCGGCGATGATCTAGGAAGGGCCGATGTCAGTGGCCCTGGTGGAGTTTGGTCTTGGAGATGCCATGTGGGTGCTCCCGTGGCCATTGACCAGAAACCACATATTTCTGAGCGGTGATAGGCCGCATTGGCCTCAAGAACAACGATAGCATCTGCGGAATTCTTCTCGATTGCGGGGCAGTCACGGAGGCTCCGCGGTGCAAGCTGGGGATGGTTGCTTGGAAGGGCATCGTGAGGCCTTGGTGCCGTGCGCTTTTAGCTCGCTGGTGATGTCATATCTTAAGCTTAAAGCGATAGGCTCGGCGTCATCCAGGTTACGAGAGTGCCCCTGTGACGGCATCGGGCTCTTTCAACTCGGTGCAATTGAACATGCGCATAAAAAGGCCATGAATCGATAAGATCCGAAATGTGTATCGCCGCGGCTTTTTTCGGGCTTCGTGATTGGACTGATGGCATTGGCATGGCTGACGGGCCAGATCTGAATCAGTGAGATTTGGCAAAAATGGGGACCGTAGACTGGAGCAAACGGCTGCCACTGGACTTGGGCCTCATGAATGTGTTGGTCTAAGATGAGATTGTGAGACAGATCTAAGTCATATGACTTGAGGTTGAAGATACGTATAATAAACGTGGTGAGAAGTGAAGGCTTGAGTCGTAAGGATGTGAGTATGAGTGGCTGAGCAAAACATGAGCGACCTCATCATCCTCAATAGCGATAAAGGAACAACAACGTCATGCCAATCACAGCTGACCCGCAGCGCGCAAAGCACGGAATCATGACAGACGATCGCGGGATTTTTTATTCCTATTCTTCTTATCGCAGGGTCATGTTTCATAGGTATGAGATATCTGTGTGACATCGTGCCAACAGTAGGCGGGTTTTGAGTCTTCAATGCATTGTCCCCTGAGGTCTTTGGAGCTAGCTGCTAGCCTCATGAGTATAATATTATTGTAAAACTTTGTGCCTCGTTCGCCCATCACCATAGATGATTATTTAAAAAAAAGTATAGAAGCTTCGCATTCGACATCTGCTGCCTCTCGTGAAAGTCCAATCCAGTCACGCGCGACTCGGTCGGACCTGAAGCAGGCCAGCGAGAGGACTCTCAGAGACCATGATGGCTCTTTCCAGCCACTGCTCGGATGGTTATTATTACATGCATATTTAGTTACGCATGTTTTAGGTAGGAGCATTTAGGCCTCGCGCAGAGGTTGGTACGGAACCCTTTCCAGCTGCCCATGTCTCAATGGGGGTAGATTCCGTCCTCAAGAAATAATATTAGACTCGTCTAGGTCGATGAAAATGGCGGCCATTGAGATGAAAAGAAAACAATAAACTGAAAAAAGGAGCAGAGTACGAATTAATCTGTGAATGTATGTACTCACCACCTCGATCCTACAGGGTGGCATCTTATCAGCCCATCGGATAAGATCTCAGGTACCTCTGAGTTCTAGCGCAAGAAAAAGCAACTGCAACTCAAGAGGAAGGAAGGAGCTGATGGAAACCCAAGCCTCCGTGACAAATTTTGTGGTCGTTCCTCCCTCATTTCCCCTCTCCCTGCCTCACCTTCCCAGCCATTGAGATTATGTTGGGGGGCTGGATTGAACCGTACCCTCAGCTTTTAAACACAACAAAACACGACACAAAGCATCTCAAGAAACACCGTCTCTACGAATCGCTTCCGATTGACCATATTGACCATCGAGTACCTGCCTGTTCCGTGACCAGATCCAACCAAATTTCTGCACCATGGCACCCACTTGTGGCAGCTGCTGGAAAGAATTCCCCGCAGGTTACCACGCACGAGATGCCCACTGTAATGCAACTGGTCATTGGCCCCCCAGATTCGAGTGCGATACCTGCAGCGAATACTTCTAGGACGAGTATGATCGTCGGGACCACATGGATTATGCAGAGCATTGGGAAGTCAATGCTCCGAAATGTCCCGTCTGCTACGACCGATTCCCGACCCAAGCTGAGCTTGATGACCATGTAATTCAGATTCACCGTTATTGTACTGAATGCATGCGCTTCTTTCGAACTCCTGCTGCTATCCGCCAGGTTGGACTGATTTTTCCCGGTTCAAAAAACAATACTGACCTGATTTGCCAGCACTTGAACTCGAGAAGGCACCGGACCACTGCTGTTCGATGTTCCTTCTGCGAGGAAACTCGGGGAACGGCTACAGGTCTCGTCCACCATGTCGAGCGAGGATGTTGCCACAAGGCACCCGCCGATAGAATGAAGCTCTACCAATCCGTTCGCCGGCGTGACCCTTACAATCATATCACTATCAAGTCGCTAGAGTGGTATGCGGACCTCACTTACGAAGCGACCGAAAATTCGTGGAATACAAGATGTAACGCCTACGAATGCTATCTCTGCCACTCCTTGTTTCATGACCTCGGCAAACTCAACAATCATCTCTCCTCGCCAAGACATTTGGCGAAGCTATATCACTGCCCGGGACGGATGTGTCAAAGAGAATTTACGACACTAGCCGCGTTGATCAACCACCTGGAGAGCGAAAGCTGTGGCTACATGCGCTTCCAAGCAGTTCAGGTTGGCGTGGGAGACATCATAAACCCTGGTCGGAGAATCGAGCTGTGAGAACATCGCAGTTGGTCGTAGATTTTGTGGTCATCGTATGATATCGGAGTCGTGACAGGTCATGGTTCTATCAAGGGAGTTACGGAGTTCACTGCATCTGAGGGGTAGTCTTCAGCCCGAAACATCATGTATTCGTTACCTGATTTCCACCATTACGGTACGGAGTTACCGGCAACGAGCATAGGAGGTACATCAATGTTAATATAGGTCCCAATCGACGAAAATTGCTCGAACAAAACTCGGAGTCACTTGGAGGTTACGAGAAAATGAATTTTGGCTAAACCACCCATGGCCAGTCGTTGTTGCATTTTCCCACCACCGTTAAGTCAGCGGCGACCTATAGGAATTCTTATAACGGCATGCCGACGCATTAATGACGACACTTCGGAACATGGAGAGTATACATCACTCGTCGAGGATGCGGGGATCAGGTGATTCATAAATCGGGCACGCATCATCCATTGATGAGAGAACCGGTATATGAGGAGATGGTCCCTCGGCTGATGAGTAACAGGGTTTCCTCCGCAATCAACATCTCGACCGGTTCAAATTGAGATTGAAATACTCGCATATATCAGACCCAACATGCTTCGCACCACCAGGACTCTTCAGCCCTTTGTTCGCAGCCGCTTGTCGGTTGCACAGCGCGGCTTCCATGTCTCCCGACCGGTCCGACAGGGCTCAGCTGGAGGAACCCCCAACCCAGAGACGCAGCGGTAAGTCAACGGACATCTCGACCGCAGTGAGAGTACATGCTGACATTATTGCTATGCAGGAACAACCGTTACATGATGTACGGCGGCGGAGCACTGGGCGCCGGGCTCATCTTCTATTACCTGACAGCGAAGCCCGAGCAAGCCAAGACTGCGCCGAAGTAAATATTAGTTTGATCGTTATTGGGGCAAAGAAAGAAGAGGTTGCGGTATAAGAATGGTGGTGTGTGAAAACTGGTATTCTGTATGATATATTCCTGAAGATGCATCAAGGGACAGTGTCGGGACAGCTGCTCAATTGTTTGTAGTTACGCGTTTTACGGGCATCATGCGATGGCTCTGAATTCATCGTAAGATACCATTGAATATATTATGGTCGATGACCGCGTTGAAATTTGTCTGATGAATTAATTATTGTGAACACAGCACACGAGTTAGCTCGACGGCGTTGTCTTTGAGGAACAACTCGTAGTTGTCGGAGCCATCGTCGACCAGGGTCGGTAAACAGGTATGGTTGCTGTCATCTGCATTTCAAATAATGAAAAACAAACAGTTGCTGGAATTTCAGTCCTTAATTCAGCCTTGTTGACTTTACTAGTAGCTTGGTGTTGAGGAAGCTCTGTATGTGAGAAGAATCAGCCCGTTGCCGACGGTGCAGGGTAGCCACTCAACCGCTCAACCACCAGCAGTGGAGGCACGCTGGTGCCTGGAAGCGCTAGGGCGGACAGTCGCCAGGAGTATCGTGAGATTACAGTGTTCGGGCGTCTTCATCTGTTTCTTCTTTATTCACATGTATCTTGATTCTCACATTCTATACGAAAATGAAGCGATGCGCTCATACAGAATTCTACGTCGACTGCGGCCCAGCTGCTGCTGAGGCTGGCTTCACGCGATTACCAGCTGACAAACGCGTAGCTGCTACCACGGCGTCGGGACGTCGCACAAATGAGACGCTCGCGGTAAATGAAGAAACGATAAAGAATCCCTGGAGTTTCCCTGGTCCTCTGGTCCTACCAGATGATGACTTGGCGCTGGATCCAGAGTACCCTCCGCAAAGTGTCAGATCGTGGCTGTCCTACAACAAAAAAATGCCAGTTGGGCCAGAGAGAAAGGCGATATACGTTGTCGAGCCACCAGAGGTCATGTCTAGTGTGAGGTCTCTGGTAAAAGGCTGGGAGCGGCCTATCGTGCCTAAAGAAAGCATCATGTCCGGAGTTCCAGATGGAATCACGGCGCCCAAGACGGACGACATATGCGATTACTTGCGCGCATTTTATCACGGGATGGATATTAAAAAGCACGAGGGTAGATTTCGCTGGCAGGCATGGAATTCTGAGCCCTCAAAGAATGGCTCAAACAGAGGGCCAAAGTACATTGGGCTCGCGACACCTGCGCCATCCGAAGAGCTCATTGGAGTTAGGTGCCGACCGTCACTGGATGGCATTGCCAAGATGCAGCTCAATCTAAACGACATGCTAGATGCGTTGATCGATCGAGTTCCCCCAGATGCTTATGCCATCGTCATTCTCACAGATTACGACTTGTACGAGGACGACGAAGACGACTTTTGCTGCGGCAGGGCGTACGGCGAAAGTCGCATTGCCGTCGTGTCCTCATTTCGATACTCGCCCTTGCTGGATGCTTACTCTGAAATTGACCTGGGGCACATGTGGCCTGCATCACACTGCAAACGCTATGTCGACGCCTTGTGCAACCATGAAGATCACTCGTCCAAGAAACGCAAGAGACCGGAAGGATCCTCCACAACGCCCACTCGCACTCTTGTCGAGGCAACCAAAGCCTTCCAGCAAGTCCCCAACGCAAAGACAAGGGACGAACTCTCCAGCCTGTGGATGTCGCGCGTCGCCCGCACCGCATCCCACGAACTCGGCCACTGTCTGGGCATGGATCACTGTGTCTACTACGCCTGCGTCATGCAGGGCACCGCCGGCATGGGCGAGGACGTTAGGCAGCCGCCGTACCTGTGTCCCGTTTGCTTGAGCAAACTGTCGCGGGCGCTATGTCTGCTGGGCCGATCCGGGGTCCTAGTTGACATGCAGCGGGAATACATCAAACGGCGGTACGGGGCGATGCGGGACTTTTGCAAGAATTGGATGCACGTTTCCATGTTTGCTGCATATCATGCTTGGATTGAGAAAAGGCTGGAAGAGGATGAAGCAGCACATACCAACTGATGGGTCGCCGAGCTGGAAATGCACCAATCGTGGTGGTGATAACTTGTGTAACGTCGACTAATCCGTCGGTTTGTTTGCTATCCTGCATATAGCTGACAAGAGGAAAAGAAACGAAACAACAAATAGTTGGCAAATAGTTTGATAAATGATGAAATAGATTGCAGTGATTCAGCCCAGTGATGAGGTCCTCCTGTTAACTTTCTTCCATCAGTGCCGTGCTCACTCCTTCCATCATCTCTCCTCTGCATCTCCATACTCACCAAACTGAAGATGAACACTTCCAAGGACAGACAGAAACCAAGCAACAGGCCCAAGATGCTTGGAAATCCCGTCCCAAAACTGCCGTCGGTGGAAAGCACCGCGCCTCCCTGCACCAATCCCAGCTGCGGCCGGGTCCTCGAGCAAGAGAAGAAAGAACACCGGTGCCCGAAATGCACCTCTGCATACTGCTCGCACGGCTGCCGAAAGTCAGATGAGAGACACCACAGCCCATTCTGCAAGCAACTTGTCAAGGGCGTTGACCTCCCCGAGAACTCAAAATTGGAGGTGGACCAGGAGGCCCAAGGGTGTAAATGGAGTCCGCCTCAAGGTCTCGACGAGCGAGTCTCGGTTCCATTCACCAAGCTCTATGGGAAGGTTTGGCTACACGGACGGCCACCAAATGACGTCTATCGAATCCTCATCGATGCCTACCGGCTTCGCATGGACGACGACCGGAGAGTCGATAGAAAGGTCGATCCGGACAGCGTCTACGGCGGCCACGCGACAGGCATCCCTTCGCTCCGCAGGTTCATCGACCTGACCAGGGCCAGGGATGGCCTCATGCCCCCGTGGTGGAACGACTTTCGACGAACCGATTGCGAGGCCATGGCTCTGGAGACTGAGGAGCCTAAGTGGCATCGGCTCTGCGCCGTGCTCGACGAAGAGCTCGTCTATGAGCACTACCAGGATCCGACTTTTGCAACTCAGCTCCGCATATTTGCCGAATTTGTGTATGGAACAGCTGTGGGTGGCATGTCTCTGCACCGGACGATGGAGGAGATGGTCTACAGTGAGCGTCTTCTGGATAGGTTCAATACCTTTGACTAGACCATTGGGCTGTTGGTTGGGCGTGTGGAGGTTACAGATGGGTCTGAACTATCTGCGCTTACGCAGCCAATGACAAACAAGGACGTAAATCGTGGAAAAGGGAATACAGGACTTTGAAATCGTTCAGTTGTGAGATAGATTAAGTGGTAGTCGGACTCGAGAAAGAATGGCATACACGGTTGACATCGCCCCAGTTTTCGAAGCTGCTGTAGTGTATGAGGCATCTCGGTCTGTGTTTGATCTAAAAAGGATTAAAAGAAGTTGTTAGGGTAAGAAACCATGAGTTGCACTAAATTTACGTCGTCTCATGGTCGATTGGTTGGTATAATAGGGCTTCTTGATGCAGTGCACACGTGCTGGTGTAACGTATGCACTGGGTACCAGGTCGCAAATAGATCGCATAGGTAAGAAGCGTCTCTATTTTCAGGTCTTTGACAGTACACATCCTGAATTATTATTTAGCCAATGATGTTCCCAACTCATTCAACCCGTACAGCATTCCTCATCACTCCTCTTATAGAGACCTATCAATCCCGGACCCATATCTGGCCCCCGATCTCTGCCGGCGGTCAATCGCCTGCCTCATCAGGAACCCCCAGCAGGCCATAAAGCGGGACTGTACTACCCAACTCCTGCCGTCAATGGCTTCGGCACCTTCTCCAAGTATCCCGTTCTCGGTAGCAATTGCCATGTTGTCGATGTCGTGCTTATCGTCTTCCCCCACCTGCCCTTACAAATCAATTCTTCTTCTCTTCCTTTTTCGCTCTCTCAATTGATTTCGTTGACGCCCTTCAATCTGTTCAATCCCACAAGTCACTGATTGAGAATGGCGTTGAAGCATCTCTCCCTCCTCGCCGGCCTCGCTGGCGTATCGGCCTTGGTATCGGCGCCCTTCGGACAGAAGCCGCTAGGCCAAGCCCCCGCTTCGGACACCTTCAGCTGCGATTTGCCTCCGGCTCTGGTCCCGAGTGATGACGGTCTACCATCTCCAGATGATCTCTTCTTCTCCAAAGAGGCCCTTCTCAAGCAAGTGAAGCGACACCAGGCTATTGTGCGTGTGCCCTCAATCTGCTACGATGATCTCGGCGATTTCGACAAGGACGAGCGCTGGGCACCATTCTACGATGTGCACGACACGCTGGCAAAGACGTACCCAGTCATGTAAGTCGGTCATCTCCATCGAAACTCACAGTGATTGACAATTGCAGTCACAAGTATGCCAAACTTGAAAAGGTCAACAGGTTTGGTCTTGTCTACACCATCCAGGGATCAGACGAGTCTCTCAAGCCCATTCTTCTCGCTGCCCACCAGGATGTAGTCCCGGTTGCTGACGCATCAACATGGACTCATCCTCCATTTGATGCTTACTGGGATGGCGATTGGCTCTGGGGTCGAGGAGCGTCCGATGACAAGAATAGCCTGACGGCAATCCTGTCTGCTGTCGAGGCTCTTCTGAGTGTCCCCGAATGGGCACCAAAACGCACAGTTCTTCTGGCCTTTGGCTTTGACGAAGAGTGTTCGGGGTACCGGGGCGCAGGAACCATTGGCAAGTTCTTGACCGAGAGGTATGGCGATAATGGCATCGATTTGATTCTCGATGAAGGAGGTCTTGGCATGCAACAACTGGGCGACACCCTGTACGTGCTGCCTGCGGTCTTTGAAAAAGGCCATATCGATATCTGGGCTGAACTGCATGTCACTGGAGGACACAGTTCCATCCCCTCCCCGCATACGGGTATCGGTATCATTTCTGAGCTCGTTTCGGC
This sequence comes from Rugonectria rugulosa, assembly GCA_023509875.1. Lineage (NCBI taxonomy): Eukaryota > Fungi > Ascomycota > Sordariomycetes > Hypocreales > Nectriaceae > Rugonectria > Rugonectria rugulosa. The sequence continues at coordinate 19,006 of JALNIO010000042.1, forward strand.
GCTTGAAGCTCGCCCCTATCAACCCAAGCTGGTCAAAGGGAACCCCGTTCACAACCATCTTGTGTGCATTTCCAGGTATTCTTCTGATGAGGCACCCGAGATTGCCCACCTTGTGAAGGAGGGCGACTTGGAGAAGCTTACGGCTGCATTCATTCAGGTCAATGAAGCGGCGCGATTCCTTGTTCAGACATCACAAGCTGTTGACCTGATTTCGGCAGGAGTAAAGATCAATGCTCTGCCCGAGGTGGTCAATCTCGGTGTCAACTACCGCATTGCACCTCAGGATAGCATTGCTTTTGTGCAGGACACATTCGTCAAGAACATTGACTCGGTAGTGAAGAAGTACAACCTTACCGTCAAGGCTTTTGAAGGGGACGAGGAGTTTGAAGCCTACAGGTCCCGGCTCAACGAACAGGAGGCAGACGTGGCGGCAACTGACTTTGACTATAATGGAATCCTTGTTTTGACAACCGACCAAGGTTCCAATGTCACACCCATCTCGCCAAGCAGTGGCCCGGTCTGGGATATTTTCTCAGGGACGATCCAGAATACTTTTGCTTTCGAAGGCGGCAGGGTGGTGCCCGTGGGGGAGACCATGACTGGCAACACTGATACCCGACACTACTTGAGTAAGTCCTCTACTTGTGCAGCCAGGATATTGACGCATTTTGAGGCTGACTGAAACCCCACAGATCTTTCACCGCACATCTATCGATTTACACCTACCCGACAGCGTGGCTCGGAGAACATCCATACGGTGGATGAGCGGGTCAGGATGGATTCTCACCTTGAGATGGTCAAATTCTACTACGATTTGATTCGTAATTTTGATGGCGTTGATAATTGATAGTTGATATTGAAGGAGGAGACTGAAGGGGTTGTTTTCTCCTAGGACGCGGGAGATTGTCAGGGGCGAGATCAGCTGGTGCTGGGCCGTGAATCATTTTAGTTCTCCGATGCCGGCAAATAGAGAAAAGCATTTCTGACGGAAATCTGAGATGTGACGCGACTAAAAGTGAGGCCCATGTAGATGAGCATGTGCGGCTGGCTTACCGAAAGCCTCACCTGATGGCTGCGATCCACATGTCATTGGGAGCTGCGGTTGGTCATGGATGGGAGGTTGAAAAAGCAAATCAATGGCACCCTGGTCGCAATTGATGATGAAAGACCGCCGATATCCGCCTTTTGAAGTTGAAAGGACAATTTCGCATGATAATCAGCCGGTCTGTTCCATGTGGCCAAATAACCTGATTTTTTTTTCCCGCTGTGAGTCTGTGAAACTGGATCCCGCTCGGCGCCGCCATTTCAGTACGGAGCACGGAGTACAGATATGTACAGAACAAGTCTCAAGCAGTCAAGGAGCAGTCAAGGAGTGACCCCCACGCCCAACGCTCAACCCCCTTGTGTGTCTTGAGGTCTTGAGCCTTGGCCCTCTCTGATCGTCTTTTCTGCTTACTCTGCTCATCATCTCCACAATTCTGCAGTTGCTCCCCCTCCCCCAATCTGACCCAAATGCCGACTCGCTTTCCATTCGCCAATGCACTTCTTGGCCGCCCCAAGTATCCGCCCCCATTTTGCTTCTTGCCCCTCCCCCAAACCTTGACAGAAAGGCGCTGGGCTTTTCTTCTTTTTTGGGGTAAGTAGAGCGACGGGTTGGACGGGCAGGACGGGTGAGCAAAGGAAGACGGAATCCTTGTCGGAAAGAGGCGAGAGACGGATCACTTGACCAGGTAAGCTGGTGGGAGAGTAACTGGACTGTTTTGTTTTCCTTTACGTGTTTGAATTGAGACTTGCCGGTGACCGGGTCTGTGGCCCTTTCGTCTTTCTTACAGACACTGGGTGTACTTTGTACTGCAGGATGCAGTTGATTACTCCTCACGAGTTGCCCGATGAAAGGGAGGTCATGCGGTTTCCTTTTCGTTTGGAGATGCCCTGTTCCCTGTTGCGAGTTTGCCTGTGTGCGTGTGTGTTTGCCTCTTTTCTGCTTGTCTGGCCTGCTCGGAGGCAAACTCATGCACATACCCGACAGTCTTTCTGCTGCACTCATACTTGTTCCCCCTTCTCATCTCGTCGCATCTTGATCAGTTCAACACAAAAGAAAACGTGGGGGTTCTCCAATTTAAACGAGAATCCCCTTTTCTTTACATGGTTATCCTTTCCTTTGATAAAACCGCCGGCGTTGTGGTACCTGAGGGAGAAGCTTTCCCGGGTCCGAGACATGGCGTGTTGCTGTTTAACGGGGAACCAAGAGCGAGCTCTTTTTCTCCTGCTCCATACTCTGCACAGTTTGTTGTCAACCATTACGAATTGCCCTCCTATGACTTGTTCGTCCGGGAGGATCCTATTGTTTGACCCCGCTTGATACGACCCATCTCGGACTCCATCGAGGGCGAAGTAGGAGTTACAGAGGGAAAAAAAATGATGATGGGTTTTTTTGTTGCGCTTCCTTGGTTGAATTGAATGCGGGGACTCCACGCTGCATGCGCTCGACAGGAGATTTTTCTTTTCTTCAACTCCCGAGCATCAGCTCGTATGTACGAATCATGCAATGCAAAAGGCACACGACCAAAAAAAGGCCCCAAGCCTCAATCGGGGGGGCATTGTAGAGGAGGGCCCGACTGTAGAACCGGCTACAACGGCCGGAGCAACGTCCCATCTATACCGTCATCTCACCATTTCCTGTTACCTTGCTCGGCTGGGCAGTGCAAAAAAACCGTTAGCCGCAAGAGGAAACGGTAGGCGTGACAGATTGGGGAAGAGATGGACGTTTTTTCCCATCATGAGCCTGAGTGACATGACGGATGTGGGCTTGACGTTGCATTTCTTCGTCGGTCCGTCAGAACGGCGAGGAATATACGAGTCTTCGTCACATGGGAAAGAGAGGGGACGGTGGCCGGATCTTTGTTTTGCTTTCGGGAAACGGAAATGTCTTACATGTCTCTCATCTTTTCCTGCGGGGAAATGAAACACACGGGCGGCCAATGGGGTAAAAGACATTCATGGATCAGGCAACCTTCTCGAATATCTTTGACACATTGTTGCTTAAACAAGGAATAGTAAACTGTCCCGTTTCAGGGAAATGGTTTTTTTTACTTGTACAGTTACATTGTACACACAAAAGAAGAGATTTGTAAAACAAATACATGGACCAAAAAAGTAACTCGAAATGCTCGTGGCCCCTTGTAAACACCAGACGCCTTGTTTTTGTGCTCCGCTCCACATGGAGTCCATGATTCCCCGTCGTCCTCCATCCTTCGTCGTCCCTACCCCGAGGTATCAATAACCATTACCGCGTCCATGATTGGATGCTGAAAAAAGAGTTGAACTTTTTTTCTTCCCTTTCCCTTTCCCTCGGCCGCCTTTTCGTCCCACTTCTTTTGAGGGATGATTTGGGGTTGCAGGTATGTTCCTGGGCTCAGCTCTCAGTCCAGAGTCCCGCTCTGCCTTTTCTCTCTCCGTGGTGTGTTGTGTGTGTTGTTCCCTCGTTTCTCACAGAGTAGCCTCGAGGTCCATGGCCTCCTGGAACCCTCGGGTGATGACGTCCAGCTCCTTCTGCGAGGGCCCGACGCAGGGTCTCCGTGGCTCGCCGCCGTAGCCGGCAAAGTGGCCCAGCGCAGCCTTGACGCCGACGAAGCCCGTCTTGATGGCCGTCCAGTCCGCCTTGGCCACGAGTGCCTGCAACTGCCGGGCCTCGCGCCACCGCCCCTCGTCAGCCAGCTCCGTGATGCGCACGCACGCCTTGGGGCACAGGTTGGCCAGCCCGGAGATGGTGCCGTTGGCGCCCACCGCGTGGCCCTGCAGGATGAAGTCGGCGCTGCCGCCCGCCACGAAGAAGCCCTCGGGGCAGTCGGCCGCCACGCGAGCCAGCTTGCCCGTGTTGCCGCACGTCAGCTTGACGCCCACCACGTTGGGGTGCTTGGCAATGGCCAGGATCGTGTCGGAGCTGAGGTCACGGCCCGCCGCTGCCCCGGGGAAGTTGTAGACGAGGATGGGAATGGGGCTCTTGTCGGCCACGTCGTGGAAGTGCTGCACCACCAGGTCATCGGGGAGGAGACCGCCGTAGTAGCTCGGGGGCAGCACGAGGGCGTGAGTAGCACCGGCCTTGCCAGCGTCGACGCAGAGCTGGGTCGTCTCCCTCGTGCTCTGGGCACCGCAGCCAGCGATCAGGGGAATCTTCCTGCCCTCGGCCTCGTGGTGGATGGCGTCCCGAGCGATTCTGATGATGGCGGTGCGTTCCTCATGCGAGAGGTGGGCGCACTCGCCGTTGGAGCCGTGGACGACGATGCCGGCCACGGACGTGTTGAGGAGTCTGATGACATGCTTCTCGAGGGCAGAGACGTCGACCTCGTCGTCTGCGTTGAAGAAGGCGACGGTGGGAACGTACACGCCGTCAGGGAGTCTTATGCTCTCATCCTTAGGTGAACCCATCGTAACAGGAGTGATGATTGTGGCTGGCATGAGGAAAGACGAGAGTGTATTGCAAGTAGGTTTAGGAGGGGACGAATCCGTGTAAGTCGTTTGGAGGAGAGCGTAGCTTATCAAGTTGTGTGATAAGATAGACGGGATATTCCAAACAAGACAAGACAAGGAATATGGGAAATTTTAATATGAGAAGTGATGGAATAAGTAGCCTAGAATGAACGGCACCAAGCAGGTCTTTATACTCAAGGCAACCACCTCAAGCAGGATGAGAGGGCCATGTCATGAGGCTTGGACCTGTACCAGGCTCACTCATCCAAAAGGCCCAAGCGCTATCCCACCTCGGCAGATGGACACACTACGGAGTACGGAGTACGACGAACAGAGCAAGAGAGAGCGTGGGGGTTAGTCCAGCCAAAGCTGGGGTTCAGGGAAGAGTCTCGTCAGCTCCCCTTCCTCAAGCTCCAGCCTAGCGGGTCCTCCGGCCGAGAAAGCCCGGGCCGGGAGCGGCCACGCAGAGGAGAGACAGCAGCACCTCGCTGACCGTTCTCAAAGGGGCAAGGGAGAGGTGAAATCAGGCTGTGTGGGAAGGTGGAAGGAAGAAGAGGCGAGCTCCATCTCGACGTCGTGCAAGGGGGAGGAGGGGGGCGCACCGCAACCCCCCGCCTCATGACCGTACGTGGGGGGACACGCGGTACAGTACCTACTGCAGTCATGGGCTGTTGAGCGAGGATGTGGTTTGAAAAGAAGGCGACGTCCAAAACGAAAGAGTGCAGACTCGGGGAGAGAAGAGAGAACGTGAAACTACGTACATGTACAAAAAAAGGTTGCCATGCTAAATACGGATCAATTGTTGGAGGGCGCACATCTTCTGTTTTCAGCAACTGGGTGCAAGCCATCCCAAGCAGGTACCGTTTGCCGATCTTGGGGTCTTATGATGCGGCGCCCATGAGGCAAAGGGCAAGGAGGGCGATGAGGAAGAAGGAGGGGGGGACGGCCATTGAGCTGAGATTGGCCGAGAGCCCTGTCGCTGACAACCATCACGGGTTTTACTCTGCAACCCAATGGGACGACGAGATCGGTTCCCGGACGAGATCAACTGCGCCGCAGGAATCCAAACAATGTGGCCACACATCCCCCTTCGCCCTCCGAGCATCTCACCGTAGTTGCCTCTCCTCTCCTCTCTCCGAGTACTCGCATGAAGGAAAAAGCTGAGAGATAACCAATGGGACATGAAAACTAACAGAAACGAGGAGATAACCACAACAGCTGGACAGAAAACTTTCCCCCACGTTTCGATTCTCCTCCTGAACCAAGACTCTGAAAAGTGAGAAAAAAAAGGGCGATCATTGGAAAGCTTTGTCCAATCGCTGTTGCGAATTGACAGGTTCGCGGGGAGGTACTTCTTTGGGGGGTTGGTTGGCAGCTCCTGGTGTAACGTCGATTACTTTTCCGTCGCCTCTCAAGAGCTGGGAAGCCCCCTCCTTAGCGCGAGCCAGGTCTTTGGGTCAGCGAGGGTTTGCTTTGGGAGGCTCGTGATTGGCTGCAGGGGGGAGGGGGAGCAATCATTCTTCAACAGGGGGGAGAAAGTGGTACTGGAACGTGTGGGATCCGACAAAGCGTGGGGGGGACCAGCCCAGTTACTCTACGGAGGAGGAGGAAGGCCGTGAGTGCTACGAAAGGACATGATGTTACCTTGTCCATTTTCAGGATCGGGGAACTAAAGAGTTTACGTCTTTTTCTACTGGCTAACTTGTTGGGAAAAGAAAGCTGGGCTGTGTTTACAAGTTTGGTACCGATCAGGTAAACGGGGTGGTGGTCGCTTTTGCTTCCCCATGACATGACGCTTCGCCACTTTGGCGCGAGCCAAAACGCAAAAAAGTAGAAGTGATGCAGAGTACGGTAGGTAGGCACGCGCTGAGGACACGAGGGGGCTATGGGCTGTGTGGATGACGGAGGAAGAGAGCGGACAGGAGCAAGATTCGGGCATGGCGTCAAAGGAACGAGGTTTCGTGTTCCTTTTGTTCCGATCTTGACCAGTTGATGTTTCTTGATCCGGGAAACAGTCACACACACACACGCACTTCTCATGCAACCATCGACTTGACATCAGCTATCGACTTGACACATCCCAGGATCCTCAGGAGACGCCATCGCGATTCGTCTGACTACTTCGAATCATCTACATTGGCGCCAACCTTTTCAGCTAAAGTAGCCCTCCCCCCTTCAACCACAAACCTGATCCTTCCTCCTCACGGTTTGGCATCCTGTCAAGAGCAATTCAGAACATGCCTAGGCCTTAGTCCCGAGCGGATAGCGCAGGCTGGTCCTCTCACGTGCCACTACCCAGCGTGGGGGTTCACCGTAATGCATTCGTTTGATGTGGTTGGACACGGTACATGCATAGGTACGATAAAGAGCGAATGTCTGATGATTTTCCCCTTCGGCGTTGTGCGATGCAGATTGCGAAATCACCCTCCCATTCGTGTTGAATTCGCATCACCCGGCACTTGAAAGGAAAAAGGTGGTATTCATCGTGCGTCCGGCGGTCAGCAAATCGAGGTTGAAACAAATCCTCGCTTTTCATGCAATTGATGATTCAGTGGTGGAGTCATGGTCGTACGTCTTTCATCACCAAAATGCAGAGAGAGAGAGAGAATTGTCCGTTGTGCGGAAATGTCGGTCTGGTGCAAAGGGATCATGCCTGCGTTCCATGTACATGGCATTGTGACCTTTCGACTAATAACGAACCCCTGATTACCATCCAGCAATAAGCAGCAGCCAAGACGTTCAATGATGCAATAGACGACCTTATCATGACCTCCCATCTAGATTGTCCATCTCAAACCTGCCTCCAAACAGGGCACGGTTCTTCAAACCCCAGCCCCTTTCCCCCTTCCCCTTCCCCTTCCCCTCCTCCCCTCCCCTACTGTACTAAGCTCGTCCACCGAGTCGGGTCGTCCAGAGCAGATACCCGGCGTACCCCACAACTCCGGTCAGCGCCAGTCTCCCAACGGCGTTCAATAGGTTCGTGTTAGCCCTCTCCGTGCTCTTGCCCACGAGCCCTGATCCGTGACCTTGGAAGTTGGCGCGGTCGTTTAGCCTTGGAAACGGCGCCTCAACCTGTTCCCCGGTCACAGCGTCCTTGAATGTGGGCACGGGGAGGTCCAGGAGCTCGCAGAGGGGCTCCCACCCTTCACCGACGGTGTAGTCGATGCGGCGGTGCTCAGGGATGCGGTCGTAAAACTCCTGGTACTGCGACTTGTACCATGCAAGTGCCTTGTCCTTTTCCTTGCCGTGATCATAGGTGGTCACGTACTTACGCAAGGCCTTGCTGTACGTAAACATGTGGCCCATGTTTTCGTCGAGGGCCAGACAGTAGAGCATGTTGAGCTTGTGTCTCGCCGACTGCGGCCTGGTGAGCGGGTAGATGCTCTTGAGGAAGCTCTCGTACCACTCCTCCGGGTCGCGATTGAGGATGACGACCTTGGCCTCCGGGTAGGCCTCCGCCAGCTCGGGGCCGAAGAAGGCGGCCGGCGCGTCGCACACGGCCTGGCAGTGGCCGAGGAGACGGTCCCAGTCGGCACGGGTGAAGGACCCGTTGCCGCCGTACTTGGCCTCGAGCGCGCGGGCCCATTCCCGGGCATCGTTTGGATTGTCCAGCACAGCGTGCATGTGATAGCAGTCATGCAGACCCAGCTGCCGCAGTGCGCTTCGGACACCTGCGGAACCGCAAGTGCGGCGGGAGGTGTCAGTCTATCATGGCACAGTGCTCTGGTGCATACATATAAAACATGCAGACGCGTTGGGCTTTGCATGTAGGGATGGGAATCAACAGACGATCTTCAACCAACAGATCGATGGCGTGACGCAAGGGGAGAATCCAGCATCGGTGCTGGAACCAAGGTTGCCAAGGAGAGGTGCGCCGTGGATGCAGAGGAGAACGTACTTAGAGTCCCTGTTCTTGCGACACCGCAGACAATGACGCGCATTGGAACGATGCGGTCTGTGACTTGCTCAGACTTTGCCATGGCGAATGTTTGATTGACGGCGGGCTGACGACGACGGAGTGGATGACGATGGCGCCGAGTGGTATGTCAATACGAAGCCCAACGATAAGGGAAGAACAGGTTTCGTTGGCGGGTGGATGTCCCTGATGGAGTATCTGTAGGGTACGTCGCACAGTAAGTTTATAGGCCAGTTTCCAAATATATCGGAGACGGTGTGGCTGCAGCTGTCGATGAGTTATGCTACAGCTCGATCGGAACGAGATGCCGACAAGCTGTTTTCCGTAGTTGTTGAGAAGACAAGTGTCATGTTTCTAATTATTCCTCTATAGGAAGCACGCTATAGAAGGGAGCTGAGGTTCTGCTTAGAGTGCACTTAAGTTAGCTCAGCGGGTGATGGAGAGAGGCCCAGAAGGCCGAAAGACCCGAAAGGGATTCGCGGCTAGTGGTTTAGAGCCTCGCCCATTGCGGACGATGTCGATGCATGAAATGATTTTAGTTTCAGGGGACGCGGCTCTGATTCATACGGCACGAAGATCATGGGACCAGCTATTGATTTTCGTTTCTCAATGAGAATAGAAATAGAAACTCGCAATCCCCCAATCTCCCTCCCCTGGCAGCTGACCAGTTTCATATCCGAACTCCCGTTGGGCCTCAGGAACCAGAGATTGGCTCTTGGGCTCGGGCTCACTCAATCTCGTGTTTCCACGGTCTTCTCTTTGCAGTGGATCTGAGAGCTGCAACCACTGAACAATATTAACTTTTCGGCTTGTGACGCGCTCCATGCTATGACTGCCATGGCCCTGGGCAGACGTACGCATAGTGGCTTATAGAGACGCCCTAGAAGGTTTTAGCGGGTTGTCGGAGAGCCCGGGCCGCGTGGATATGGCTTCCAGGCTGAGCATCCGGGCAAGCTGGAACCCTGTTGAGGGACCCAACGCGAAGCCAAGCATTTGCCAATAGCATGAGTGACAGGTCCTTATCAGAATGAAAGGGCTGACTCAAGGAAGGGTAAAAAAAGCTTGACGCTGGAGTTGATCGTCTTGTTCACTGAGCCGTTGTCTCGCCCTTCACAATTACGCGTCTGGTTGGCGGGCAAGAGGTCGGGATTAAGGAGTAGGTTTCCACGTCAATCATAGACTATCCATTGCGGAACTCGTGTTTTCGTCATCAGGCTTTAGCTATGATCGCCCCATTGAGCCTGCAAGTTTTGGAGTGCACCGAGGCCATCACATTCCGAATGTGGTATACCGAAGCGCCAATCGTCGGTCGCTTATGTATCACGTAGGAGAGCTGCATAGCCAACGGGTTGTGGTGATCTGATGTGCTTTAGACCTGACAACGTTGCTGTGAGGGGCAGCAGCAGAAGTGACTCCATCGTGATCTTGTCTCTCGTGTTAGACACAGCTCACAACACGATAAGCAGATGGAGTTGGCCAAGACGACCGACATGTTGAGGCTCAGAAATGCTTGATGCACAGGTCAACGCCAGGCACGTGGCTGCTGAGTGTGCAAAGATTTGCAGGTGGCGGTGGCAAACAAGGAAGTCCCTGAACGTCTAGTGAAGGAGGTGGACATGCGCAAGTGGCAGGTTGGCAGGCAAGAAAAGAGTCAAGGGGAAAAGCCGCTAGAGAAAAATCCATTCTTGGCATCATGCTAGCGAGATCGGCAGGGAAAGAGTCAAGAGGGACGGGAGGTACGTTCGTACTGTACTGCACTGTACGGCACTCCTGGTGAGACAGGCTCTGACTTAGGCGCTGGAACAGGCACTGAGACAGATCCATGGCACCCACGGGTCTCTTTAATAGGTACAGACTACAGCACGCACTGGCCTACTGCAACAGGCCAGGGAACCAGGGAACCGCGCAGCTAAGGCAGCACACGCACGGCAGTACGTATTCCGCAGATGATGTCTTGCATCTGTACACTCCCCTCTCTCATCTCAAACCGTCAACGCTCAACCACCCCTCGCCCACTTCTTCGTCCCAAATCCGACCCTGTTGAACCCGTTCACGCCATGTCCCAGCCAATCCTAGTTCATCAATGAGGCTCAACCAGACTAGCGCGCTGTTGTCATCCGGCAGGGAAAAAGCAACTTGTTTTTCTCCCCTTCTGCCCTCCTTCTCCTGCAAGGCCACGACGATACCTGCCTGGGTACTCCGTACTCCGTCCTCCGTCCGCGGTCCACGGCGCGGGCGCAACCTTGTGGACCGACTGAGACTGATATCACGATAGCAACACCACCACCCTGCCGACCGCAAAGCCTAGCAAGCAATGGCTGCCCAACAGCTCCAGTTAAACGCCCTCTTCTCTCTTGCCTCCACGAATCCCATCCTCAGTCACTTGCAGTGCATCTGATACTGGAGGCATGCTGTCTCGGCGCCTCTCGGCGACCCACCAGCCCTTATCGACTGTGTTAGTTTGAGCACTTTGGCACGGCACCCCATCGCACAACGAGGCCCAGTTTTGTGCTCGCCCCAAGCCAAGGCCCAAGGGAAAAGGTCAATCTCTGGGTCCTCTCGCTCATCAGTCGCAGATATGAGGAATCTTTCCCTTTCTCTCAAGCTCTCTCGAGCACTCCCCTGAGAGACATCGTCTCGGGGCCTCTTCTCTTCAACATCTCAAAACCCCCCCTTTTAAGCTCTCTAATCCTAGACAATCTCCGGCACTCATCTGCCGTGACGACATGTCGCCCGAGCAAGACAACAGCAGCAGGGCCAGTGAGGTCCCCACGCCCCTTCGCAAGGAGAAGAAACGAGTTGGCTTCCACGCCAGCTCTGGCAGCGGTGGAAGAGGCGGGAGTCGAGGTCCCTTGGACCAGGATGAAGGCATCTTTTCACCCAGCGCCTCTCCGAAACTCGTCCCTGGCAAGACTCCCCCCGGAGCCCCGGATGCTGTTGAATTAAGCATTGCTTTGACCAAGATCCTGACTGCCGAACGGGACAACGAGCGTCAAACTCATGATATACCGTCACCACCACCCATTCCAGAAATTTCACTCCCCCCAGGCTCGGGTCCAAGTCGCCCTAGGCCAGCACTGAGACGAAACACCAGCTATGACGCCCCGGAGGAACGCCAGAAGGCTGATATTGCGGAGTCCAAGGCCTCCCAGCGGCAGCTCAAATCCATGACGGATGCTCGTCAGAGAGCCAACCGGCTGGCAGTCTCCGTGGGCAGCTATTCGGCTCCAGGCTCGAGACGTAACTCGGACGAGTTCCAAGCACCACCATTCCAGCCACTCATCGACGATTCCGAGGACAGTGAGACAGAGTATCCTATCAAAACAACAGGCGTCCATGATGGGGAGGGATCTCGCTTGCGCCAGCGGGTTCCAAGGATCGACTCTGATAATTTGGAAGATCATACCCTGGCAGAGACGCTGGTCAGGTCTCATACTAAGAAGGGGAAGAAGGACCTCTTCGTCCAAAAGGCCCGTGGCAGCTCCTCGGGAGTAGCAACTCCAGTGCAGCAACAAGCTTATGCTCAAGACTACGTCCCACGACCCGACAAGTATCGTGGCGGCATCCTTTCTTCCCTCCTCAAGTTGTACAATGACGATAGACCGGGTGGCTCCAATAGCGGGTTTAGCACGCCTAATACACCCGGAACTCCTCACCTGTCGCCCCGACCGTCACCCCCGACGTCTCGGCCGTCGTCGGTATTTGGAACTCCAAGATCACGACCCAGTAGTGGTTTGTTCAACCATCACAAGTCTCGTCATTCTTCTTCCTCGTTGGCTCTAACTGAGCTTATGAAGTCTTCCTCCATGTTTGCCGTCCCAGCATCTACCGAGATAACCGATCAATGGACCGAGAAGCTCAAGCGCGAGCAGACGCCACCCACGAAGAAACGAGACCAGGCCCGAATTACCGTTCACATTGCCGGCATCATCGCACGACACAGGTACCTCCTCAAGCTATGCCGGGCACTCATGCTCTACGGCGCCCCTACGCACCGCCTCGAAGAGTACATGACCATGTCCTCTCGTGTGCTTGAGATTGAAGGCCAGTTCCTCTATATTCCCGGATGCATGATCATCAGCTTTGATGACAGCACAACCCACACCACCGAAGTCAAGCTCGTACGCGTGACCCAGGGTGTCGACCTGGGCCGCTTGCGAGATGTCCACAACATCTACAAGGAGGTTGTTCACGACAGGCTGGGAGTGGAGGAAGCCACAAAACGATTAGACGAGGTCATCAGCCGACCTAACAAGTTTGATACTTGGTTTCGAGTATTCCTGTACGGTGTCGCCTCCGCTTGCGTGGCTCCCTTCGCCTTTGAAGGTCGCTTCATTGACTTGCCTATTGCCTTTCTGCTAGGATGTATTGTAGGTGTTCTTCAGTTGGTCCTGGCCCCGAGCAATGAGCTTTACTCCCATGTCTTTGAGGTCTCGGCTGCTGTTGTCACATCCTTCATAGCCCGAGGCTTCGGTTCAATCAACGATGGAAAACTGTTCTGCTTCAGTGCTCTGGCACAGAGTAGCATCGCACTCATTCTTCCCGGATACATGGTTCTCTGTAGTTCTTTGGAACTGCAGAGTGCCAACATTGTCGCCGGTAGCGTTCGCATGGTGCATGCCATGATTTACACATTGTTTCTCGGATACGGCATCACCATTGGCACTTCTCTTTACGGCATGATGGACAGCAATGCCAGCAGCCAGTCGACCTGTTCCGATCCCTTGTCCAGAGGATGGTACTTTCTCTTCGTTCCCGCCTTCACAATGTGCCTGTGCATCATCAACCAGGCCAAATGGAAGCAGACGCCGGTTATGGTCGTCATGTCGCTTGCTGGCTTCTGCGTGAACAGCTACTGCAGTACCTATTTCCAGTCAAACACTCAGATCTCGAGCATGCTGGGTGCTTTGTGTATTGGAATCTTGGCGAATTTGTACTCGCGACTTGGAAGACACGTTGAAAATGGGTGGTTGGATTTCGTTGACTGGTGGAATCTCAATGTTCGACCTCGGTTGGCGAGAAGGAAGAGACCATCGGATGCCTGGTCTCTTCCATCATTGGCCGACCCCGAATCTCGTCCTGGCACTGCAATGGAACCTGAGAAGAAGCCCAGAAAGGTTGGATACAGTCTTGCTGCTGCTGCGATGCTTCCGGCGATTTTTGTCCAAGTGCCTTCTGGACTGGCAGCGGGTGGTTCATTGCTGGCCAGCATCAACTCGGCAGATGAGCTCACTCGAAACACGACGTCGAGCTCGAGCAGTTCAGACTCTTCGGGTGTCAACTCGACCGCTTTCACCGTGCTGCTGAGCGTCATCCAGGTGGCCATTGGCATCAGCGTGGGTCTATTCATGAGCGCTCTCATCGTCTACCCACTCGGCAAAAGGAGAAGTGGATTGTTTAGTTTTTAGGCGTTGTTGTTATTTGTTGCATGGTCAGGCCTGGGATTGGCACTGAAGGGAATTTGGGAAAAGCTCCATGGAGGATTGGGATTGGGATCAGAGGCTACGACTGGGTGCACGATGATGGAGCATTTCTTTGGAATGGGGTTAATGGCAGGAATTGGACTTACGAAAACTTGACTGGGGCAACACGACAGACATATAAAAGGAGTATGGATCGAGAAGGATACTGGACATTTTGTTTTCTGTTTTTCCTTGTTTTTCTTCTTTTCCTATTGTTCTTATATTTCCTGTTTTTACTAGATTGGGAGCGAGCGGCGTAGAGGGGCCTCAACCACAGCGACAGATGATTTTCGTTTGTAGCAGTACAGTCTGCATTCAGTCCTTACTCATAGTCAACTTACTATAGAACCAGCTACAGGCAGATGTTGATATCTGCAAAACATCGATAATGAGTCGATGCTCATAATATGTAATCAGTGTGTTTGACTCACTTAGAAGTTCATGAGCGTGACCTATATATGTACGTGTTTACGAACACAATCACATGTCTCACTGCATCGACGAAACGGTGACGTCACAGTCTCGTTTCCAGGTCAGGCTTCCCAACAACATTTACCCTCTCAACATTGGGCAGCCATCACAACAATTCTGCTTTGTGTGTTATTTCAGTTAGCGCCCGCATCTTGATTTGACTTTCATAGAGACGCTCTAAAGATCATCTTGGAATTAGGTGACTTGTTCGACCGCCAGCTACGATGAAGATACGGTCTTCTCGCATCTCGGCGTCCATCGCAAAAGCCATCCTCTACAGATACGGGAGATCTAAGAAGGATGTCATCAGAGTCGTTTTATCCTTCTTTCGTTTATTCAAGCTTTTCCTCTCTCGATATCATCCCGTGGAGTTTCTCGCCCTGCGCAACGAAGTCTGGGGACTCGACGAGGAAGAGTACGCGGATTCGTTCAAAGCTTCGACGGACGAAGTAGCGCCACCATCTTCATCGCTATGGGGACGAAGGAAGAAAAGGAAGTTGGAAGACTACCTGGCAGAGCTGGTCCCTGCCGGTGACCTGGGCTACAGCGGCTCGACATTCTTCACCACGCCCAACGGCAAGTTTCTCGTCAAGTCACTTCCTCGACGGTTCGAGCACGAGTTCTTTGCCAACGAGCTCTTGGAACCATATGCTTCTCACATGCATAAAGAGCCTCATAGCTTGTTGGTGCGCATCACGGATCTAGTGCATGCGCCTTATCCATCACTCGGGGGGATTTTGGGAACGGCTCCGACACACCACATCATTATGGAGAACCTGCTCTACGGAAAAGATGCCGAGGAGACGGAGGAGAGCAAGGGGAGATGGGAGACGTACGACCTCAAGCCAAACGACTACTTCTTCCCCGAGCGGGACATTGCGAATGGGCGACTCGCACCAGACAGCGTCCTGGAGAGGTTAATCGACGAGTTTCCAGACAAGGTACACGTCTCGGCAGAACACAAGAAAGAACTCATGGCTCTCTTGGAAGCAGACACGGAACTTCTGGCAAGTCACAATGCAATTGATTACTCTCTGTTTCTGGTGCGTTATCCTGGATCCAATTCCATCCCTGCACGCTCGTCACCCGTACCCACGCTCAGCTCCAACGCGGGTGCATGGCGTGCTGGCGTCGACGACGTTGACGGACGCTGGACGTATCGGGCGGCTGTTTTAGATTTCTTCTGGGCAAAACACACCTTTCACGCTCGCACCATGACGGGCTTGGTGAAGCTGTTCAACAAGGTCTTTCACAAGGGGCCAATGTCTATTACAGCTGATCCGAGGGAGTACCGACAGAGGTTCCTGAAGATGGTGGATGAGATGGTGGTTGTTGAGATATGAGACACGATCATGATAGCGTTCTGGTAAATTGCTTTCTTTGTTAGATTATTGCCGTTGTTTGACTTGATATCCTGAGACTTCCTAATATAAAAGAGCAGCTACTTAACCCACGTTGAGTTCTCGAAGGGCCGTGGCCATGGCTGTCACGTAATATTGCGTTGAGATTGCTTCATCATCCTACACATGGCCGCCATTCTTATCCCATCCATCTAATGTCAAGATCCAGTGATCACTTTGTGGCACCGTGGTAACCGCTCCTGTCCCCACGCCAAGCTCCTATGCACAACCACGACCAACACTCCCGTGTCTCTTTTTGCTAGACTGTGTAACTTGAACAGAGATTCCATGCCGTGTTGCACTCAGTACCCGGGAAGAGACGAGTACTCAGCATTCCGCATGGTTCATCAAACCCGGGACTCTTTGATGGACAGGGGAGAGGGGAGGAGCAAGACTGGAATGGGATGCCGAACATGTCTATAGCGAGGGGGGATCGTGGATGATCACTGGATTTGTCTCGGTGACATTCAGAAGTGCTGCCGGTACTTGGGTTGATCTGGGCAAAAGGTTCTTATCTGTGGGCGAGGGTATGGCGTGGTTGGGGTTGATGGGCAGGGGGAATTGGGATTATCTAGGCTATCGATGAGTGGGATTGATTTACAGGAGATGATTCGCGCTGGGAACTGTGGTATACATGTACATGATAGACAGTCTTGGGGAGATGTTTCTTCGTCTGAAGTTGTCACGACTCGTGTCACGCATATCCAAATCCTCTTCACTCCCCGAACCATCAAAAACTCGAGAGCAACACGACAACACTGCAATACCATCACCTACCAAAGAATCCTACAATTCATCCAAAATCACCAACCTCTTACACCCCTTCCCTCCAACCCCTCCACACCCCTCCCGATCCATCATAGCCGCCCGTTGCAACACCTCCCCGCCTCCCCCAGCACCGTAGCAGCCACCCCTTCCCTTCCCGTCCCGCCCATGTCTCATCTCAGAAGAGACAAACACTCCCCCTCTCCCCTCGCGCATTCCTCGCCCGTTTAATTTCCCCGAGAACTGCATACGTTGGCCGTTCGTCCGCCACGTGGAGGGGAGTGTCGATTGGATTTGAGACATTGAGGATGGAAAGACGTTAGGTGAGACAGGTTGTCTTGAGATAAAAGATGACGGGCAACGTCGTGGGGGGCATCGGCTTTAGGGAGCGGGCGGTTCGGTGTTGACATGGGCGAGATGTCGGGGTGATGACGTCCGAAGACTGAAGAACTCAAGCAAATTACGTCGAATATACGTGCTTGAAGCTGGAGAACGTTTCGGGGTGCTGCGTCAGCAAGTCAGTCACTTGGGAGTTGGCAGTGGACGAAAGTATCACATGATTTCATAGATGACTTGAATTACTTTGCATTTCAGACCTTCCGGGTACATTTTTCGTTTAGGTATCATAACTCATTAATCTTCCACATTAATCACTCCTCCCTAGTCCATGACCTTGAGCATGTCATAGGCCTTGTGACCGATGGCCTTCTTCACGACCGCGATGGGGTTCATCTTGGACTTCTTCTTCTCCTCCACGACCTCGTCACCCTCCAAAGAGATGACGACTTCGTCCTCTTCTTGCTCAGGATCTTCAAACGATCCATTGTCCAAGAAGACCTTCAACATGCCCTGCGAGTACCCGCTGACCAGGCATGTTCCCTCCTCGGCCGCAGTGACAGGCTTGGGCGCGATTGGCTCTTTGTCCGTAAAGCTATTCGCAGAACCACCGGCCAGATTCCAGAAAACGAGTTCTGGCATATCGTAGCCAGCCTGTTGGAAGGCTCTCTGAACTCGCTCGTAGGACGTGTACCAATTCGAGGTTTTGGATTGACGATAGTGATATGGTTCCTGGTTGGCTTGGTCAAACTGCATGTCGCTGAAGACGAAGATCCGTTTGACCATGTCCTCTTTCTTGAGATTGTTCTTGATGGCCACGGGAAGGATGAGTCTCTCAAAGACGGCGACAAAGTCGGTGTTCATACCCCAGTTGGCGCGTCGTAAGCTGTGAACCTTTGAACTCACACTTGCTGTCAAATCGATATTGACGACCTCAGGATCGGCGCTGAAGGTGATGAAAGATCCACCAAAGGGCGGCTTAGCAACTTCGGCGATCAAGAGAGACAGCCCAATAGCAGAATCCATTGGGCAAGTCTTGTCATGGAACGTGGGGCTCGTCATGCTGCCAGAGACGTCACAGACGGCAATGCAGTTATCCAGCGTGCCAGAGTCCTTGATGCGTTGCACAAGAGAATTCCATTGGCCATCAAGCACTTTGGTCTCGATTTCGCTGACCTTGTACCCGATAATTTCATGAGATGTCATGCGCAACTTTTGCTCTTCTGTGAGAGGAAGCTCGTTCACACTTCCGGCCTTGTGGACGATGGTGGATGGGAGCAGCGTAGCACCAGAGATACGAGCCTTGCCTTGTGCAACCTTGTCAATGTACCCTTCGAACCGAGCCATGTCTTTCTCGATGAAGAGTTTCGAATAGTTGTTCATTGCGATGGAAGGCACGCGGTCGTACTTGATCTTGTCGTACGTATTTGCGGTGATGTTTCGTTCCACAATATCGATATGCTTTCGCAGGGCAGAAATCTCCGTTCGGTACTTTTCACGAGCAAACCGCAAATATTTCTCTCGATCGTCGGTAGGGTCCAAGTCGGTGAAGGAGTCGCGTGAAAACAAAATCTCAGCAATCGAGCTGACGATAAAGGTGTGCTTGTCATGGAAGTGATCGTGACTGGGAGCCCATTTTCCGCACAGGGAGATGTCTCGCCTTGCTGTAGGATCATCTCCGTGGAGGGCACGGAGGTCACTGTCAAGTTGCTCCGCGAAGAGTCGGGCGATTGTCAGATGAAGAGCACGATAGACGGGTTTGAGGTCGAAAGTCTGCGTTGCAG
This sequence comes from Rugonectria rugulosa, assembly GCA_023509875.1. Classification (NCBI taxonomy): domain Eukaryota; kingdom Fungi; phylum Ascomycota; class Sordariomycetes; order Hypocreales; family Nectriaceae; genus Rugonectria; species Rugonectria rugulosa. The sequence continues at coordinate 37,610 of JALNIO010000042.1, forward strand.
TGTCGTGACGCTTGTCTCGAGTTTGACGTCGAGCCAACTTGTGATCTATCTGCTCCTTGACAGGCTTGATTTTGTCAGTGGTGTCTTCACGACCAGCGCCGGCTCGGGAACCGCGTCGCCCTCGAGTCATGCCGCCTCGTCCTCTTCCACCTCGACGTCCAGCCAGTTTGCGAAGCTTTTGAACGCTTTTGCCGCGTCTAATACCAGGATTCTCACTATTGAGAATATGGCGGGGATTCGAGGTGGCACTGAGATGGGTGTTGACAGCCAAGACCAAGATGTTGAGAAGGTCCTTCCAGTATCCATGAGCGACGCCGTTCTTAACATCGAATCTGGTAACATCGTTTTCGTCTTTCTCGTCCAAGATGATGAGGTCATCATCATTTTCGTCTTTCTTGGCTTTCTTGTCGATGACGGGACGGCTCAGCCATCGAAGGTTGGACACGAGCGTCAAAGGATGGTACTGAGCCAGCCAGCCCGCACAGCGGTAGAAGGCATTCTTTGAGCTCTTACCCAGATGGATGGAACGAGCATTGAAGATGATTTTGAGGGTGGCAAGAGAATCGGCATCCCAGGCTCTTCCCAGCAACTCGGCCAAACGAGGACCTGTCACGGAATCCTCGAGCTCCTGGAAAAGGTCGACAAGAGCATCGTTGGAAGATCGGAAGGCCAAGTCACCATTCTCGGTCCTCGTCATCCCCTCGAGGTTCCGGGGGTTCTCTTCCTCGCCAGCGTTGGTGAGCAAAGCCTGCATGAATGGGTGTGAAGGAGCAGCGGCCTGCGTCTGTGCCTGCTGCTGATGAACCGGCTCATCAACCTTCATTTCTGTGATGCCTTGTCTGATATCTGCTGATGTAGAGTCTGAAACGAGCGTAAAGGTATCGGACTGCGCATCATCTGTCATGGGCATGACGGGGTAACTCGCGAGAGTGGCCGGAGCAGTTTTGCGAGCAAGGTCATCCCGAATAAAGGCCTCGAAGTCGGCCTGCGACTTCGTCAGGGCTTCATGTGGTGGGAAATAGACAGGGCAGGAGGAGCGAAGGAACCAAGGCTGCTCAGACCCAGACTCTGAATCCATGGCTGCTATCTGATGTAGGAGGCAGACAGGCTGTTGTTTGGTTGGGATGGTGTCCTGGTTTCTGGTTGAAGGAGAAAGAGGGCAAGGTCAGCTTAATAAAGGTTGGTCAAAACAAGGTGTACCTACGCCGGTGGAAGGATTGGGTGCTCACCGATGAGTCAAGAGAAGAGTTGAGATGGGCCCGGTGAGGTTTGTGTATCTTGGTGCGTGGTGCTAGGTGCGAGGTACGTACAGAATTGCGGCTGACGGTTGCCTATCGACGTTAGGTACGTTACCTCTCTATCCAGCCCCTCCAAGTCAGTCAGAAAATAGGTACGTATAGCGAGGTCGCGACAAAATTGTCAATCACTGGGACATGGTACTGAGCATAGTTACTTCTTCATTTACCTATTTTTCCTTTTGTGATATAACTACAACCCAGTGGCCATGTTCCTTCTTACTGTCACTCAGATGGTGCTCTGAAATCGTTCTCAATGAAGGGCGTAACCCCCCTGCCATCACGTCCACTACAGGTACCGAAAGGCGTGACTTGTGGATAATCCTTCCAGGCAGACTCAGCCCTAGGCGCCAACTTCAAGAGCGGGGAGGGGAACTGTGATCCCTGCAGCCCTGCTAGAGGATGACTGGCAGGCTTGCCCCCTGTCCCGCCGCCTGACTCACCGGGGAATAGCTGCAGATCCGGCAATGACCAACGCCAAACGGCGTGGGGAAGAATTCGGAGGCTTGTCTGGGTCCAGAGCACGGTGAACGAGTTCTTTTCCAAGCCCCGACTGCCAAGGACCTTGGCTAAGTACATTTGGGATCAAGTTGTTGGGTTAAAATTGACTGAGCGAGGGGGCACCCCTTCGAGAGAATCTCATGTACCCAACTTCGCTCAGAAGCAGGGTTCAATACCTGAGGTGTACGAGAGACAAGATATACTGGGAGTGACATTCTGTTTGTTGATTTGGGTGCGGACTGTCGGGCACTTTCTCCGCTGGAGGATCACGTTGGTAGGGCTATTTCTACACTTCATCTAATGGAATATTCTGCGCAACTATAATACTGGTGAACCTCAAGTCCGAAAGGCGTGCAGTCCTGTTTTATTGACGAACATTAATGCCATGGCGAACAGATTCATCTTGAGTTGGGATCAAATACTGGACCTAAGGATGCGTTGCCGAGGTACTCTACGATGCCTTCATTCCATTTTTTTGCCGTTATCTTTTTTTCTCGCCAAGTGCTTGCCAAATCCTGAAAATGAGCAGAGTTTTTCTGTATTGTATTTTTTTGTTCGATATCGGGGTTTCTGATTCTGGGCTTCGAGAGATGGATCTGGGAAGCTCGATGATCGGTCGATTCGCAGGGCGGCGAGGGGTATCAGAGTAAAGGGAAAGGTGCTCGAGTTTCTTGGGTATCGGGGTGGTTCTTCCTGCTCAGAGGAGTGTTAGCAATGCTCGTCTTCTTCGAACCTTGCATATTGAAGGACCGTGAAATTTGCTGTGATCACCGTGTATCAGTATAAAAACCAAGCTCAATCATTTTCTGGTGTTTGTTCCTGGTCGAGTTCTGGGAGAAGGGAAGAGGTAGTGTACCGAATACCCCTCCCCCGCATTATGGCCACCCCCTGCCCGTTCAGCTGCACACCTTGCGGCTTCTTCCATGAGCACCATCAAGGGGAAAAAAAGATGCACACTCCACTTTGCACTTCAAACGTATGTTTGTTACCAGAAACCATGAGGACCGCATTCTTGCTCTCGAAAAGACTGCATCGACTGCCTCGGGCCACAAGCACCAAGCTCATGAGCCTGAAAGATGGACGTGATGGTACAGTGCAAGCTCGAGTCTTATTGGGTGATCTTATTATAATGGCTTTCAATCCATGGCTTGAAATGGGTGGCATCTTGGGAAGCTCTTATCCACTATGTACGAAATTGTTTGGCCGGCCAGAATCTCTCGACCAAACTGGCACAGTGACCGAAGTTTACAGCACGAGACCATGCCTTCAGTGCAGAATTTGTCTTCCATCATCTCCTGAGATGGTCTGCTTTTCTTCCCGCATTCTCCTATGGTGCACTCGGAACACCTAACAATGAATAACAGCATCAATACGTAGTCTAGGTATCCAATCACCTAAAGTCTTCTTCTATGATAGTATTCCTTTCGTCTCATGGAATCGAATGCCCGAGAAGAGCCAAGGTCACCTGCTCCGAGGCCCACACTCGTCCAGCTGCCGTTGCCTGCCAACGAGGTGCCAGTTGCTGGGCGCCCACAGGGCACTCCCCCTACAGTTACCTCTTCTAGGGCTCTATTTGGCACCCTTCCTCGTCCCTTAGGGCTCTGTGAGTGCACTGACTAAGCCACTGCATGTTTGTTTACCTCCACAACAGAGAATCACACACCCCAAAGTCACTTATCTCTTTCCTCCCTCTTCCTTCCTTTCCTCTCCCTCACCACACACCCTTTTATCCTCACACCTCACACGCCTCTCGCACCGTACATCAACACAACACTGCACCTTCCCCGAGTTTCCTCGAGTTCTTTATCACTTAGCCTTTTTCCCTTTTTCTGCTCTTCTTCGGAAAGAGTCCCCTCTTCGTTTCGCAATGCCGAACGCTCGGTCCCGGCATCGCGCCCCAAAGAAGAAGGATCCCGCACATGTTTACGATCCCTCTTCGGAACCATCTTCCAAAACATCTTCTGGACGCACGCCCGAACCTGAACCTACGCCTGGCTCTGGTCCCTCATCTGGTCCCTCATCTGGATTTCTTCCTACAGGCACAATTTCATTTGCACCTGTGCACGATATCGGGCATAGACTCTCGTCTGTAGCCTCAACCGTACCTGCATCTGATCCTGCATCTGATCCTACATCTGGTCCTCTTCCTGAATCTGACCCTGTTCCTCTATTTGGTCCTGGTAATTCATTTTGTTTTATACTTAGTTTTGTATCCAATCCTTCGTCTGGTCCTGGGTTCGTGCCACCAATCTCGGTTCAGCCTTACTCTGCAGCTCAACTCTCCGATTTCGGTCCCGAACTTTCGAGACACGATTCTGAATTTTCTTCCGAGATCTCCGAGGTCTCGTCCGGATCTTGGTCTGTGACCTTGTCTGAATCCTGGGATCCTGTCATCCCTTTGGATGACTTCCTCGCTGCCCTTCGTCTTACTACCCTCAGCTACAACATCCAACAGCGCGGCTTCCTGCTGACTACCATGTACCGCGAGGCTATGTTGGAGTTGATCAAACCATACCCACATTCCATTACATGGGGGCCCAAGAAGGAGGAAGGGATAAAGCTCCGAGAAAAGGTAAAGGATCTCTTCGCTAAACAAAAAAAGCAAGCTCATGACGCTCTGTTCGTCAGTGTAAGTACCAGGCACTCCTCTCCCACTTACATCCTCAACCCCAGGCCGCTAACGTTACTTCAATCAGGCTCACCTCAGAAGACGCCACTTTCTCGGCAAATGTGATCACGACCGCGAGGGCTCTGGTCTCAGAGGCTTTCTCACTGGTCTCCTCAAGAAGATCTCGGACCGTGATGAGATACTTGTCAAGTGGATCAACGAATTAGATGGCAGAGAAGACATGATTCTTGATAAGTCCCAGCCTGTCCAGGAACCTAGGGAGCCCGACCCCGATGATCGTGCCAATCTCTTCGAGGTCATGGCTTATCCTCACCGGGATTAGAGATCCCACGAGAGGTCTGTGAACCGAACTTTACTGCTGCAGAGCGATGAAAACGCCCAATTTTATACTTGCTATGCAGGGGTGTACAATTTTAGCTCCGACAAGAATCGTCGTGTCGTGATGACCAACCTGCCTCGGAACATTCCTCTGGCTCAGGTGCTCCAAGGCATTGAGGGCTACGGTGGCGTCAGAAGCGTTCTTTACTTCGATAGCGGTGTGCTTTCTGGTGGCATGGGATGTGCTGTCGTTGAGTTCAACTGGGCCAAAACGGCCGAGGCGTACGTCGAACGCGCTCGGAAACTTTGCATCAACTATCTCGATTCTGAAGGAAGTCCTCACAAGGCTGAGATCAAGGGGGTGATGTCTGATTCTTTCCCACTGCCCGAAGAATATTTGGAGAGCGTGGGAAAGACCTCCAAGCCGGAGGAAGTTGTCTCGGGACGCGTTCTCATTGTTCCCAATTTCCCCAAGATCTCTGTTTGGCAATTGCTCACTCTAGTTGACGTGAACATGATCGTCAATGTGGCTGTGGAAGACAATGCAGACAATGACAAGCTGGTGACTGTGACTATTGAATTTGCCAATGTGTTTCAAGAGGGCAAGGCTCGCATGGTCCTTCTCAGCGGCTATATGCCATATTATATGCCCACTACAACCACTCTCAAGGAAGGCCAGTGCAGCTCCGACATGCAGACTTGCAAGCTCTGGGGATCGGATGAGAGCAAAACCATCGAGATTCCATATATCCCCGTTGACCACCTTGCCCTCAAATGGGACAAAGAACCATACAATCTTGCCGTTTGGAACGGATTCGGTTTCGACGGTGACGGTTTTCTTGGACCATTCAAGGACGGCAAACAACCAACCCCCGACATCAGGACTCAGAATTTCAATTCCAATCTCTTTGATGCGACATATGTTCCCGCCAACCCGGATGCCACTCGCCAACGGGGCATAAGGCAATATATGGTTGTCGGGACTACCATTCGCTACTATGTTCTTGTCCGGGGCCGCCTCATCTGGAAGCTTCTCCCGATGGAGGACATCAACGACCTCATTCGGGAGACATGTGATGATCCTGATTGGGAGCGCTTCTGGGCCCTCTTCTTCCGCAACAGAGGAGAGAAAAGCTACACCCAGTGCCTGGCCTACGCCAAGATTGACAAACACCGCCGCCAGTATCCGCACTGCACCTGCTCGAAATGCTGCATCCAGCAGGCCCCTGTTCCTCCCCAAATCGTCAACTACACTCAGAAGAAAAAGCGTGAGGTTGTCGAGACTGGGAACGGTAGGGGGTGGTAAGGGTTGTTTCTCTTTCCCTTTTGAAGGCCGGAGACGGTTGCCAGGTCACTAGGGTTGACGGCGGCCACACTTTGCTTTCGCGAATGCTTTTGCTTTTATACACAGAGTGCAGAGACGATGATTCGAGGAGGATTTGCTGGACATTGAGGTATTTGGTCACACAGTCTTAAGAATCTCCGCCCGAGGATATGGTCGGGCTAGGTGATATCAGGGACAGATTTGGTCATATATGTGACTCAGTTAGGCCAGCAAGTAGTGGGAGGATTAGGAATCGAGATCTCTGTACTTTACTTTGATTCCCTTGCCATTGTGATGAAAATGCTAACTTTACACCCACCTCGCTGACCAAGATGTGCAAGATATCTTGATGACTACATGTCAACCATCTAGGTACGCCCACGCCCAGAATCTCAACACCTTGGCTTCGTTCCCATCTAAGTACATGTCCTCCCATCAAACGCTTCCCGTTACTCCCGATCCCCGCAAAGTACACACACCCCGCGAGGCTTGAATCTCGCCAACGTTTAGTGAAAAGCAGCAGACACCATCCCAAACTCCATTCTCGACGCGCTCCCGTTACCCCGTCCGCCCCATCCCACCGACCCTTGCTTGCGCGCCTTCTTGGTCGGCGGCTCCTCCACGACGAGAAACTCCTCCTGCTCGCCGTAGCCATCGCCGCCGTCGTCGTCGGCACCCGCGTTCGCGACGTCCACCAGGTCGACCTCGTCCCTGCCGGCAAAGGCCTCGCTGACGCTCTTAAACTGCGAGCCCGTGGCCCAGGACAAAATCGACTGCTGCACGGGGGGTTTCTTCTTGGGCGTGGGCTTCTTCTTGCCCCTCTTGAGGAAGTTGCGCACGAGCGAGGGGGGCAGGTTCTCCTCGGGCTCCCACGAGGGGTTCTGCTCGGGGGGCCAGTCGCCTTCCCAGAGGACTTTGAAGTAGCGGACGCGGCCTTTGCCTTCGACTTCGTAGACTTCTGAGTCTTCGACGCGTTTCACTTCCCAGACTGGTTCGGCGTCGTCTTCGCCGTCATTGGCTTGTGATGGCTCCGTGTCCTGTGGCGGTGGTGATTTCAGTTTGGGCGTGTTCTTGGGGTTCTTTTTCGGTATCTTTGCGGTCTCTTTAGGTTTTGGCTTTGGCTGTGGAGTGGTTTTTGCAGTAGTTTTCGCAGCTGCCTCCTTGGACGGGGTATCACTCGGTGGTTTGGGAGATGGAGAAATTGTTGAGAAAGATGTACCTTGCCCAGCTGCAGCGGACGGAGTTCGCTGGACAGACCATCTTGATGAGCTCAAAACACTAGAGAACCCAGGGATCTGGGGTAGAGGGATTGGGGTTTCCTTGACGGTTTTGGTGGTGGATGGAATCGGCGTTGATGAGCTCTTTGGGGTAGTTCCCAAAGAGGCTGGTTGCGTCGAGGTCACCTCTGGTGTGCTTCTTGGTGACTTTTTTGCTTTATAAGATGCACCGAGTCCTCTTGGTCCAAGGGACTCGGCGGATTGCTTGCTGCTGGCCGTTTCCTCGCCAGGGTCCAAGTCAGTCTCGGTGCCGACTAGATCCATGCCATCAAAGACCTCTCCCGGCCTAATATCGACTGATAATGCCATTTCGTTCTCCAGTTGCCTTGATGGACTTGCTTCTTCATCTGAGCTTGGTTCAACTTCCATTAGTCTCCTCTTTGAGGGTGTCGTGATCATCATAGCTCCGGTCGTAGGTCGTCCCGTCTTCAACGCCTCATTGTCCGGCTCTGCCACCACAGCAGCTTCAATCTGGCCCCGGCCAGGTGGCCTACCGCGTTTCTTGGGCTTGTGTTTCTGCTGAGTCTTTTCTTCCTCCATTCTTTCTCGCTCCTTGTCCATCTCAAGCTCCATATTGTACTCCCAATCCTCCAACGCGCGCGGGGAGACATACTCAAGCACCTTCATGGCGGGAACCAGCATGCGCGCTGCAGGAAGGTCATGCCAGCCCACTATGTAAGTCATGCGTTTCGGCAGCGGCTTTCCGTTGGCAGCAAGGCCCGGCGAGGGCAGCAGGATGCGTTCGAGGATATACGCGGTCGAGTCTTGCGCGGGGAGCAGGCTGATGCGCTGCGGCGGGGGACCGGAGCCCCAGACATATCGTCGAGGTTTCGAGGGGATCTCGACGACAATTCGAGTACGCGCGGGAGTTTCTCGTTTGCGTTTGAGGGAGACGTCGGCTACAGGAACGGCGGTGTACCCGGAGTCCATCTCGTGCAAGTCGAGGCACGAGCTTCGTGATCCGCGCTGGAGCTTCGTGTGGTTCGGTACGGTGACCTAAGCGCCAGCGCGGCTATCCGAGGGCTCTCATAAATTAGGGGAATTCGGATATGGAGGGCAGAGGACCCTTAACCTCTGCGTTTCTCGCCGAGGGTTTGTCGTGTCGCGTTGTTCTTTGTAATAAAGTGCATTAAAACCCCGGGGCGTGGGGGAAGCTGAGACTAAATATTTAGATCCACCTGACTAAGATATTACTAAATCCGCTATTTGAAGATAAAATAAGTAAAGGTTATATAAAATATTTATA